>JAXBDA010001449.1:0-54787 GCA_036023075.1 Gaultheria prostrata | reverse complement strand
TACGGATCTTGGGAACAATGAATCACAGAAATCTCAAAGACAAACAAATAAGTGCGTAGTGAAAAACGGAAAGAAAGTGCGAGACACAAGATATACGTGGAAAACCTCAACGCGAGGAAAAACCACGCGAGCCACACCAGTCCACTATGAAATCGAATCAATGAGTACAAGTCTTCTCACAATCTCTCTGAGATTGGTTTTCTCTTGCCTCTCACACAGTTTTTCACTCTGCAAAACTGATCTACAATATACCATACACGCAGCCGGCCAAAACCCTAAAAGGGGCATCTAAGGCTATCGGTAGCGCTACAGGGAAACACCTGTAGCGCTCCCAAACTCTCTGTTCAGAAGATAGACCAACAGGTAGCGCTACAAACCCCCTTAGCCGCGGTCCTGGCTGCTGCTGAAGGTTGTCTGCACCCCAACAAGTGTGATTGAGACAGTAAGTCAAAATACGCGTAAACTGACCCGAATACCTGAGTTTTTTTAAAAAAGTTATTTTTGTGTTTGTGTGTTCAAGTTGGGAATGAAGTTGATAATCATAGTGTCAAAAAGCAGTGACCCAATTCACAATATTTATGTTGGAAAGAGATGGCATCCCTTTGTTGCTACAGCTTTTGTTTCTAGAAGTGATACTGATGGAAAAAAAATTCTGTTAATGTGGGAAAAAGTGGTGACGAGCCTTGTTGGTAACTTGGTATAAAACTCAACGTAATTTTACATACAAACATGATCACGTAGTGTGTCCAACCAACAGTGAGCAGTCATATATCCATCTTATCGTTTTTTCTCTTACCAAGATAAATACGAGATTGGCTGGTACTTGTGGGGCACTTTTGCGTGACCGTGTACTCAAAAGATTAGACTATTTCTCCAACTTAAATCAAAACTAGAGGCCGGGGCACACGCAATGCGTGTGCAAGTCGAATTTTGACAAAAAAAAATATCTGGTTCATTGTTTGATCGTGTGTGCAATATATTACTCTATTTTTTTATTTTAATTTAGAGAAATAAGCTATATTTAGATATTTAAGCAGTATATTGTGACAGATTGCACATAATCAAACAATAAATTACCATGTCGCCGCCGCTTCTTCAACCATCTAATACCTACGACGTTGTGCATGTTCTTCTGTAGTAAGACGTCGACACTGTTACTGCCACACACGACGTTGTTCTCTAGATCGTGTTGACTAATCCATAGATTGATTGTCATTTCCGATTTCCATTGCACTTGACATTTCCGATACACTATTTGTTTTCTCAACATCTGTACATGTGACAGAGATATTGGGTTTAATGAAAAGAAGAAACAAAATTTACAAAATCAAAAACTCAAGTAAAACGTGACTAAAAACTGAAAGAAAAGGGCACCATACACGTGCCACACTCTAAAAACTCAAATAAAAGGAACACTGTTTGGGCGACATCCACCTGCTTGAAATTATTTAATTTTTTTTTTCCAGATGAGCAACTTAGAATTCTTGCTAAACCATCTGGCCTCTTATGCCAATTTTGTTTGGTCGTCAGAAAATGGGTCTACTTTGGTGGTCGGTTTTCGGTGAGTTTAAGAAACTAAAATAGCAAGGAGTACGTTTTTAATTCTGACAATCCATTCGGTGAAAAAATGGACAGGGAAAGGTGCATTGGAATTTGGAAATCATCTTCCACGTTAATTTTTTTCATCAAAACAAACCCATTGTTGCAAAATCCAAAATGGGTCTACGTTGGTGGTCGGTTTTCGGTGAGTTTAGAATTTAAGAATTTAAATGCCGGGAGTTTTTTATTCCAACGATTCATTCGACAAAAAAAATGGACAGGCAAAGGTGGGACAAACCTGAGATACTGGTGGAAGGTGGCAGATTTGTAGATATCCGATGCCGCTAACAAATGCAATGGAGATAGAAGATCCGTACTGTACGGGAGAGGAGTTAGTTACTGGTTATATAGAGGCTTTTGTGGATAAATGAAAATGGCATGAACGGTTTTTGTAGAAAGGAAAATGGGGTGTCAATAAAAGAAGATTACAAAAAATTGAAGCACGGTGGAATAAGGGAAAAATTCATAATGGAAAAAGAGTAAAAGCATTAAGGTAATTAAGCGCTCTTCATAAAAAATTAAGGTAATTAAGCAATCCTTAAACAGTTAAACATGCAAGCATTGTTCTTACCAAGTTAAGAAATCAAAAAATTCAATGAGACTTCTTACCGCTTAGATCTGTGATGTCAAGCATTTGGCAATTTTTTGGGTTCCTGAAGAGCCTGCCAACATTCTGATATGGGAGGGGGAGGTAACTGGCAGGACGTGGGAGTTTTTCTCTTTTCCTTTTTGTTTGGTGCCAATTTTCAAAATTTGATCCAGTGAGTGAGAGTTTTCTGGAAGTGGGCACGTTAGTAGGGTTTGTGGGAGTGGGCAGTTGGGAATGAGGTCATGTGGTTTTTTTTAGGGGTAAAAGTGGAAAACACTTTTGTGATAGGCTTCAAAAAAAGGATACACCAAACTGGTGCTCTCCCTTTATATATTAGAATAGATAGTAGTAGTATAAAAGATTTTATTCATTCACCTCTTAGGCAAAGAAGAGATTACTTCTAATACAACTAGAAGTACAAGTCTGAATTCGGACCTATCGGCCGAGTGATTCTGTTTATACCCATTTTTGGCAAAGGGTTAAAGGACCCTATGGTAAGGTATTTTGTTGGTCAGCATCAAAGGGCGGTTGAGATATACTCCTTTCATCCCAAATTGATAGTTCACTACGAAATTACGTGTAATTTTTGTTGGTCAGCATCAAAGGGCGGCTTGGTTCGCTTCTGGAAGATAGGCTCAAATTCCCTAAAGATTCGAAGCATTATCATAAGGGGGTTGTGTAATTGCTTTGCCGTGAAGATAGGATGAAGTTGTTTGAAGCCCAGCATGTATCCACTACGGCGAATTTCTAGGGACATGGTCATTAATTCATGAAAACTCTGATTTCTAGCGGGAATGGAATCAACGGCCCATGATCATCAGAATTCAAAGCAAAGAAGAGGCATGCAGGGTAACCGTTTGAACATGGCTTACTTTCTAGGGTATCATGCAGTTTTTTCAGAGAACTACTAGCTATATAAGCAAGGAGAAAGGGCAAGTCAAAGGCTCCACACCTCACAAATTTTCTTTTATGCACTCGGACTTCAATTTTATCTTGTCATTTTAATTTCAGTTTCAAGGCTACTAATTTCAGTATTAGTGGGCTTTTTTCATTTCCTTGTCATTTACATTATTGTCAATGCAATTTCAATTATTGTCCTTTTTTCATATTGTTATTCACTAAATTTGAAGTCCTTAACGAGCAAGGCACCAACACAATCCCCAAGTAAGAAGTTGAGATTTAGTACTTGAAGCCAATTCACGTTTAGACCACGTCACGGTCTTGGCATGCCCTCTCTTTAGTAACTTTATAGCACTAACGGATTCATTGGGCTGAATTTCATGTACTTGATTCATTTGAAGCTATTGGGCTGTAAGCCCACAGTGCCCCACTTGTCATTCACTGATAAGTCCACTTTCTAGATTTACTAATTCCTGGGTTGAGTTCTGGATAAAATCCAAATGGGCAAATTGTGAGCTACTGCTATTTGGAACTTATGAAAAAGAAAAGAAAAGTCAAAAGAAAGTTTGGAAGGAAGTTTACTGTGGATAGGCTTTAGTTTGGTTATTTTTTTCTTTTTCCACTCAAACCGAAAAAGGAAGTAATTTTTTATTTTCCCTTTCCTTTTTTTTTTTTCCCTTAGATTCCAAACAAACCCTAAAGCTTCTGCTTCCTCTTTTCAAAGAGATATTGGAAAAGTGAAGTTGATTCTAAAATAAACCTAAATTTATAAAGAAAACCTTTTTGAAAACCCCTAAATAGAGCCCAAATCAATACCTACATTCACAAATGGTAGCTAGTCACCCAATCTACTTGTCCTTTCGTTTGGTGTGCCCAAATCAATACCTAGAATGTGAGTGGAGTGTCAAACATCCAAAAATTACCACTGATGTGGTAACCTAGCTGGCCAAAGTGAGTGGGATAAGAGGCTTGTTTGTTTGGGGTTTCCAAACCGGGTTTTGAAAACCCATCCTTGTTCGGTTTCAAAAGGGTTTTTCAAGACCGGTTCTCAAAAACCACCAAACAAGGCAGAAAAGCACACTGATGCACACTTTTGAAAACCACCAAGTTTTGGGTTTTCAAGAGGGGTTTTCAAGACCGGTTCTCCAAAACCCATCCAAACAAGGCGAAGATTTCCCTCCCTCCCCATGCATGGACCTCCCAGATTCGAATCTCTTCCATGCCATTGCTGAGACTTGTGTGGATTTGCGTGGAGGACCTTTGGCAAACTAGTCGCCTAGGTGGTACTGTGATGACGGTATGTCCTTCCTATTCGGAGAGTAGCTATAGCTCAACCTGACATTACACAGCGGGTCGGGAACTCCAATGGTCACGCTCATGCTTCTGAACAATCTTGAAATCTTATCACCTAAAATTAGCCCTTGGCCCTACTACAAATTTCTTTAAAGCAGACCTTAGAAAATCATTATGCATGAGAAACCATTTGAAGATGTCTATTTCATCTTAAAAGTGATCCCAAAGGACCCAAAAGCTAACCAGATTTCTCTCCCACTCAAAAAGAAAGAACAAAAGCCAAACAACCCCTTAATTATCATAGAGTACCCTAGGACAGCTGGTATTCTCAAAATTCTGTTGACGTTAAGCCCAACCAAACATCATTATAAGATCTTGAATAGTCATTCCCCACTCCAATGGAAGCTCATATTCAAATTAAGACAGACGTCATTCATACATTATTTATGGAAGTGATGGTCGATATCTCAAAAAACAAACCTTTACATTATTCGTGTCATCGTGGCATGTTTTAATTGTATTCCTGTCAAAAAAGTAACCTCACCTAATGTGCTATTTTATTTTATTTTTTTACTTGGCGGTCAGGAGTGTCTAAGCCAATTTAAGCACACCTCTATTAGTTTCCTTTCTGATTCGATCAAAGACAAGTCATGAATGCAGGGACTAGAGAATTCATAAAAACTTTCTTTCTTGCAGCATGACCATGCTAACTTCTTGTCCTGTTCGCTTTGTATTGATATGTCGTTTGCGGGAAAAATCATATGTCCTTCTCATTACTCTTATAATTAGGAGCACTTTGTTGTAGCAAAATATGTAATGTAACGAAGTATACATTCGGTTAAATCTACAGAACTTTTTATTCGCTCAGATAGCATGCAAGAAGTCATTTTCATGTGATAATCTAACTTTTTGATAGCAAATTAGGGTTGGGCAACTAAGCCCCTGTGTATGGCATCATTTTTTATTGACTGGAGTCACTGGTCTAAAAGATTGTTGAAACTCCACAAGATTCTTCAAAAAGTTAATAATCAGGTAAAATCATTGTGAATCTCGAAACATTAAGAAATTTTTTTGTGTGTGTGTGTCCTAATCACCGTATCTTGTTAGATTTCCTAGTTTAGTTTCCTAATGAAAAGCACCACAAATTCTCCTTCAGAAGAAACTTGGCACAGTGAGGGTCCTTGAGAGAGTAGTCAAGTAGGCCATAAACTTTTTATAGGCCATATAAGTAGTTTAGTGACAGAGCCGAACCTGAACTAAAACTTAAGGTATGACTGCTTGCTTTAGTCCCTAAAAATTTACAATTTTAAGGGACCCCCTACTTCAATACCCCTTATAGTAGTATGACAAAAAGAGCCCATCTTTAATCTTTGCTTTAGGCCCTGAAAAATCAGTTGTTGATTCAAAGATAGAAATGAATGCCAGGGTGATTTTTGTGCTCTGGTATTAATTACTTTTAACACCATATATCAAAGACAGAAGTGCTACTGTAAATTTTTGGTTCATGTGCTCGAAGACCATATATCAGCGGGAAAAAAATTTCACCATTGCAAATACCAAAAGTTCCTCATGTTTATGATGTGAATTTTTTTAGCAATGTTCTGATCGGAACTATAACAACACACCCCAGCTGACCTGCTAACTCGTAACCTAATCACGTGGCTCAAAAAGTTAATTCCTCAAGTTATTCAGTGGCTCGCTGTGACTCATTGTATTTACCTCCAATTTTCCTTTCCCACCGATGTGGGATATCCTAATGGGGTCTTATAGGAACACCTCTAGCTCCCAGCCTCCCACTAACCTCAGTTAATGAGAATCAGCACTAGATAAATGAACCTAGTCAAATTGAAATTTTCATAAAATTCTTCTCGAAATTAAGTAAGTTGTTTTCAATAAGAAGAAAAAAACAAAAGAAATTCACAAGCATATTTGAAGGATTGTTCCTATTTTCAAGTACTCAATCAGGCACCTATGCTAAAACAGTTGGAAAACCTGCTTAATGGCCATACATTGCAAATTACAAATGGAGAATGGGGAAGGGGGAGGGGCCTATAAATCATGGGTAGGTATATAGAATTAGCAGTTAGATTGAGACACAAGCTAAGATGGAGTTGGGGCACATGAATTGAAATGGGTCAAATTAGTGAACATTGAGTAGCCTTGTTGGCTAGAAGAAATTGAGACATACCCATATGGCTATATATTGTTTTGCCTTTCAATTACTTTAAAATCTTATCTAACCCTTAATATATCCTCCCAAACAAGCCTTTACTTTAATTTATATTTTTATGAGAACAGATAGCTCTAAGATCTTTCATGTCTTTGTGCTTGATAGATACCCCCAAAAACCTCATGTGACATTGTCTCTAACTATACCATACCATTAGCACTAGTTTTATATATATCATTACCCAGCTCACACTTTATGTCAAAACCAACGACAGAGAGACAATTGTGTTACAAGTTGTCTTTGCCAATTAAATGGGATTTTTCCTTCTTTCCCTTTGAAGGACCTCAAAACCCAAAGGGTTTTTTTTTTTTTGGATCGATGTTGATGTACAAAATAATTTTCATTAACTTATCGAAACTCCCGTGGGCTGTCGAACCCTCTCGCAAAAGGCACTGTCGCATAATTTCGAAAATGCATTTTATATGAAAATTAGGTTAGTTAATTAGCGTGTAGTGTACCACCATCCAAAAAATGGGGTTTGAGTGTGGTGGTGTCCAAGAGTTGCCGAAATTAATCTTGAGACAAGAAGCCCTTTCGAATGTTGGTTCATTGTTTCCTGTTGTTTATCACATGGTGATGCTTTTACTTTGGCTAACTACCAAAGTGTTTGATTAGATGTATAAGTACTCAATTTCCTCGAAATAATAGTTCAAGTTTCAATAGTCGCTTCGGTGACTAAAGGTGACTATTTAGACTTCAAGTTTCGACTCTAGTGACCCGCCCGAAAGGGTTTGGCAGTTCGTCGTTTCCGCCCGGGAGGTTTTCTGGCCGACTTCCGTACGGATTGCGTGTGGCTGCGCGTGTTTTAGGATTTTAACATAATTTTCTATACTTTCTTATAAATAGGAGCTTTGTGGCCTCCTAGGGCTTTGGATTTCTTGAGTGAATCCCTTTGAGGAAGCCCCCATGGGGTTCCCCGTAGTGTGTTAGGGATTCTTGGTTGTTCCACTAATGGTCTTTAACTCTTGGGATTGGATATTAGGGTATTTTGTTTGTCTCTTTCGTGTTCTTGAGACTTTGTTCCTAGATATCTGTTCGGTGTTTCAATTAAAGTTACGGGTATAGCCGGCTTTTTGTATTCTCTCTCGTTCATAGTGAATCCTCTCTCGCTCTTCGCCTGTGGACGTACATCTAGAGTTTCGTGCTTGGGAGGGGAATCACGTAAATATTTGTATCATTGATTTTCGCTTATTGGTTTGTTTTTCTCTTACTTTGTGGCCTGTCACAACAATGTGAAAGCATGTAGCCGTGGAGATCCTATCCTATGCAACATAATTTTGATCAAAGTTTGGAATACTCATTCAATTTATGTTCAATTACTCATAATACAAGCATCCAAATTGTGCCTATACCCCCTTAATAAAAGCAACGATCTTTTATCTCACTCCAGCCTTTTCTTATCCTCATACTGTTCATTCTTCATGCCCAAAGGCCCCATACAGTACTTCTAAAACGCGTGCGTGCGCGCGCGCGCGCGCACACACACACAGAGAGAGAGAGAGAGAGAGATCTAACCAAGATTATATTCCAATGAATATGTGAGAAACAGCTGTGACCTTTTATGAAAAAGTAATAGTAAATGAGTGGCATAATTCTTAATGGGAAAAAATACAGTAGTAGTTTAGAAACTGTAAAGCTAATGGTAAGAAGGGCCATTCTAGCTCACTAGGTTGGGTGAAACCAAAAACACCGGCCAAACCAATAAACCCGAAAAAAATCGGATGGAAAAATTGGTTTTGTTTGATTTTGTCCAAGTATTGATCCGGTTGAGTTTTTAATTATCCAAAAGAATTTGAACCGGTTTGGTTTCGGTTTTAAACACCGTTAGAAACCTAACCAACCAATATATTTATACATAAAGATATATTATATACAGTCAAGGATCCTTGGCTTTCTTAAAATACGGACCTCATAGTTCCTGGCCATATTTTCATGATTTGAATTGCTCAATGTGTTCAAAATATATTTCTAACAAAAAGATAGAAAAAAAAACCCACAAACTTTGATGTAATTTTTACACATTTCAATACTTTTTCACACACTTTTATATAGTATTTTTTTTATACTTCGACACTCTATGCCAGTGAGCTGTTTTTAGCATTTTCCATATATAGAAGAAAGGATGTAATTTTAAGGTGTGCAACTTTGACATTTCACAAGACGAAAAACTATAATGTCAAAGTTGCAACACCTCGGCATTTGCTCATAAATAAATGCCCATTTCAAATAGGCATCTATTTATGAGGGCATCTATGTGGACCCAAGTCTGGCTTGAGTTTGGTGTGACGAAATTAGTATGAAAATAATCCTTTGTTTTGTACAATAGAAAAGGAAATGAAGGTAATAAAAATTTAACCACGTATTACTATAGAAAAGAATCAATCTTTCAACATTTTTAAATTTGGCAGTGCAAGGACGAAGAGAAATATTGGTTTTTCGTTTTACATTCCTTAACTTTGAATATATAAGTGGTTTCATTGGAGGGTAAAAGTGAAGAGATATGGACAAGAGTACAGGAGTTCTATTGTGGCGAAGTATTTGAGAGTTCCCTCTATTCTTTTCCTCTTCCCAAAAGACTACCTGCCCTTGTCCTTTTGTTGGGAACAAGGGAAGGGAACTCCCAAAGATAACTTTCCCCTGGCTTAAAACCCCCATACTCTCCCCACCCTTACCATACCTCTGTTATCCTTTCATTCCTCCATTCAGTCACATCAAAGGAGCACCAAATTTCAGTCAACCTCACTATCCACCTCAAAGCTTCTCGAAAAAAATCAAGCCGTCTTGTCTCGTAGCATTGGTTTCCTCGATCGACAACTAACGATTTCAATCTTTTCAATCGCTGAATAACAGACGTAAATTATGACGTATATAGAAAAAAATACGATTCAACATTTTTATCCTCAATCTTATTTCATCAGTCTATATGAGTCATATGGGTTCATCTAGATCATGTTTTTTATTTGTCAAGTGAGATGACATCATCTGGTGTGTGCAATGAGCAAGTATACAACATTAGTGTGACCGAGAATATAATCTTTTAAGAACTTACGACAAGTTATAACCCTAACGAAACCTCAATATATTCCTACCAAAATTTGTTTTCCTCTTATCTCTGAAAAACAGAAGTAAGAAAATGTCAAATATCTCAAAGCAAATCATTTTCATTGTTAATTATCTATTACCCTATATTGTTAAAACGTTATTACCATAAACGTTTTTCTTTTATCTTTTGTTTTCTGCCTCTGTGTTTGGTCTTTTTCACCCATTTGATCTGGGGTTGGAAAGTTGCTTTCAGTCACTTTTCATTATTCATAAAGGAGATTGCTGGGCCTCATGGGCTCTCTCTCACAAGATTCTATGGGCTGTAGGGCCCGCTACTTGCCCATCCATATATACCAGCAGAATCCAAGGGTCTCTTTGTCTAATATTACGAAATACGATAGGGAATCGACGGAAATCAGAGACAAAGTGCACGGTCCAAAAAAAAAAAAAAAAGACAACCCAAAAACGAAAAAAAAAATAATACTAAAGCAAAAATAAAAACAACCCAGAAAAACAGGAGAGAACAACAAAGCACTGAAGTAAGAGGGTTCTCTCAATCTTCTCGATATGAGCCTCAAACTTGCTGACACATACTGCTAGACGCAAACAGATCATATGTGTAAAACAAACCGAGCCAAAGTTGGGGTTTAGTGTGAGTCGACGTGGAAGGAGAGTGAAACTCCTTACGGGTCGTCTAGATTTGAACCATACTAACAGCAAACAAAACCGACGGAGCCGGCTAACCACGCGACAACAGCAAGCATAAGCCCAACTCGGATGATACAGTATTTTGTTGCTGACATAGTTTCATTCGAACAATCACTTGGGGGTTGGTATATATATGTCGTACGCAACTATACCTTAATTGGGTAATGACATACTCCTATATTGGAAACCATTCAAAATGTTACCCTTAAATACAAAGGGCATGCAAGTAACATGGCTGATGGCTTTCTCACACGAAGAGGTTTTGCAGTTGTTGCATCAAACGTCAGGGTATTGGAAATCGGAACCTCTGTTTACATTCACATAAATGCATACATAAACTCCTCAAACATTTTTTTCCGGTCTTGTTTTCTTGCTTTCAAAAAATATGTCTTCAAAGCACAATTTTCTCAAAGTAATACTTGGGTAACTTGAAAACAACTTTAAGTTTGAAAAATAAGATTTCAAATTAATGTTCAAGGTTTGAAAAATACAGACAAATTATCGGGTTTGTTTTCCACCACGGCGCCAGTGTTATAAATTGAGGTATCAAGATACGTATTGATATTGATATCGATGATATAGTTCGATCCATAAGACTATAAGAGTCGATATTTGACAATATCGACAGATGTATAAGACATGGGCAGAGCTATAAATTGAAAAACTGGGTTATTTGACCTCACTGAGTTGAAATTTTTTGCTAGTGTAACTGTTATTCTAGAGTCCCGAAAATCTTTGTATGGGGCAATACATTAATATTGCTCACCTGTCCTGAAAAACTTTTGAAACCTTAATTTTTTTTTCCCTGCGATATGAAAAACTATTGATATCTCTAAGAAATGACCCAACTATCAATAAATCCCAACTCCAACCCTGCTATTGGCACTTGGGCGATTGGAATGTTGGCATCCAAGACCAAAATTTTGAAGGTATATTCAAATAGGTAAAATAATGTACATCTCAGTGAATAGTTAAAGACCTTTGATTTCTCAATTTGCTTCCTCCTAAGCCTCTCAGGTTCGAAACCTCAAATGTGCAATCAACTTCTTTTGGGGTTAGTCTATAAGGGGCTTTGCTCCGACTTTAATTAACCAATGCAAAAGCACTTGATTTTCTCAATAGACAGTCTATGTTCCTCCATAGTACTCGTGTTGATGTGTCCGACACACGTATCTATTTTGACACTCGGATCCTTTAATTGCTATGATATTTACGTAAAAAGAATATCAAATTAACTAGAAAAGCGATATTTCTAGTCTCACATGGACAAGAAATGACAAAAAACATATTTTTCTTAACCCCTTCTTGTTTAAATACATTCCTAAATATGATTTACGATACATAATTATCTGAAAAAATTATCCAATATATACTATGAACAAGTGTTCAAGACGTGTCCCCGTACCCATACCTAATTTGGGACACGTATCCCAGTATTCTAAGATTTAATATTAGGAAGGTTTGATGCATGGACTTACACCCGCACCCGATTCTCATACCCGAATCCATGTAACATAGCTGACAATTGGATCTGGATCATCACAAAAACTCATCCAAGCACGTGAACAAAAAATCCATACACTGAAAATCTCGTGAGGAGTAAACAAACTTGTATCCGGATATAAAATAGCACACTATTCATTGGAAAATAAAATAAAATAACTCCCCTGTCATCAGCTGCATTGCAGAGAGGTGTGGGCTAAGAAGATAAAGAAGCACTCTCTCATTTAATTCCAAAAGAATAACTACTCCCCAGTTAGCAGCTTCACCACAACAGTCTCCCCTCCCCCTCTTCTCCATAGTGATGACAATTTCACCTAAAATCGATGGGTACCCGAACTGATCTACTTGCACAAGAGTGCTCTGAGCATTTTCACTCCATGAGGTGGTTTTTGATGTTAAAAATTAGTAAAATAATTGGCCGGTTTCACTTTGGATTTGGTATAAAAAGTATCTCCGAACTCAAAGAACCGGTGATCAATCCGAATAAAACCTAGAACTTTTTGATTATTAGCATGAAATGACTATAAACATACACACATAAGCACCCAATGTTTATTTTTCTGGTTTGTATAAACACTTTACCTCCTAATCCTAGTTCCTATAAAACTAAGCATTAATGCGTACCGAACGATTGATATTTTTACTTTTACGATATGGCTCTTTGTTTCTTTTTCTTTCTGATATCCCGGGTACGGTGCAGTTAAGGTAAATTAAGAATCATGTAATATAAACTAATAGTTACAGTCCTCTAAACCACATGTCAGTCGAATATCAATCCAAGTTTCGATGCAAATAGACACTTTGAATTTGGGTATGGTAATTACGAAAATCAAACCAAATCCGATTCGTTACCATCCCTAGTTCTCGTGTCTTACTGTGGATAGAGGGGGAATTGTGAGAAGGAGTACCTTGGATCTGCTGCCCATTTCGTTACCTCCTCACACCCCCACATCTATTATCCATTTCCAACACAGCTTCCATACTTTCCCATGAAAGATAAGATAAAAGGACTTCAAATAAAAAACATTTTCAATGACTAGGTAAGGGCTCGCATTGAGATTCAAATATATGTAATAAATTATAGGGATAGGTGACATGAACCTGCATAGAAATCTCTGCACAGCCCAATCACTGGACGGTCTTGTATATTGCACACTTATAATTGACCATCCCTCATTACCTTTCCAATGTCAAGTCCATGAATTTTGTTGTCGCTTTTTTTTATATGACTCATGTATCCGGGCCAGTTTAATAGCACATCGACTAATCTAACTCTACTGTCCAATTGCAGTTAGCCCCATTAAAACTGGAGCATAGCTTCGTATGGAAGGGGTTCGGTAGAGTTAATAGCACCTCAGAGGCTTCGAATCTGAGATTTAATTGGAGCAAACCTCCAAGTCTTAGGTCTTTGTCTACCAGACCAACCCTTGGTTTTTTTTTTTTCTTTTATACGTTCAAATGTGCCATTAACTTGGCTTTTTGACTTTTTTATGTGAGAGCTCATTATACGCGTTGGCTTTTTGTGATTTTTTATGTGATGTATTGTGAGGGGATGACCTGTCTCGAAAAGCGCAATAAACTGACTTTTGGCTTTTTGAGTTAGTGGAATAGAGCCTAACTATATACTTACAAATGAATAGAATAATTGTATCTGTAAGTCTAGAATACTTTCGGGTTCTCTTATACGGTATGGAGCTGGGGGGTGACTAGTAAGGGCGGTCGCCCCTTCTACAATTTGAAAAAACCCTATTATTACATTGAAAAAATATATGTATCATCAAATTATAACACCCCACCTCTCCTCCACATATATAGCCCGCTTCCTCTATGCAAAAATTCTAACTCCGTACATTATAACAATACTATGAACATCTTGTATGTGGAGATTAGAGAAAGGGACCCCCTGCTATATTAGACTCCTAAAAAAAGCATACAAGCATATGCATAACTTCTCTTTGCAATGACTTATGACTGATACTACAAAAGCTTTTGTGAGATGGACTCCTTTAAATGTACAAGCACATGAGTGACTTTAAAGTTGGACATTCACCAATGATCGTTAGCTGGGAAATGGTCAACAGCCTTAGCTACTAGTGGCGGATTCAGAAATCGAAGTCAGAGGGGCCGGACCAGATTATGAAAGAAATCTCCGTGCGATAATTTTTTCAAGACTAAATCCAGTCATTCGAGTTTTAATGGGATGGTTTTGATAAAATAAAAAATTAATCTCGAGTATTGTTTTATCATATCACTCGACGAACGCAGTATCATTATCGCACGATATTATTAACCATAATTTAGTGTTTTTGAAATAAAAATTATTCTTACTTTTTAATTATTTTCGAAATTGTATAATTTTTTTAAAAAAATATCTAAAAAAATGCAAATATATACTTCAAATAAGAACCCCAATGTAGCTCCGCCCCTGAAAACTAGTACCTGTGACACACAATGAAGAGCATTTTCCATACTTTTTTCATGTTCCCATATCCTTATTATGAAAAGATAGACTTATATTTATATTCAGCTCGTTCGCAGTCCCCTTGCATAGCCAGAAATGATAACAAAGACACCACAAAGCCTCTGTAATTTTGCTTATCAAAATGACTTATTCGAAATCTCATGACTAAGACCTTTCATAAAACCAAAGGACGGGAAAAGGCAATGAAACAATTACTTACTGCATCAGGATTTTAAATCACGGTGTCGATGATACGACTATATACCATTGCAAATGTAGCAGTATCGGTGATACGGCAATCAGATCGTATGGGCCTATTTGTAGGTAAATAACGGTATCAAATGTCCGAAATCCCGTTACATAATGACATACTATGTGATACGTAACGATTATTATTTAAAACCTTGCACTGCATTAGACAACTATTTTGTCCAAAAGTACAAAAATACTACTATTTGTTTGACCTTATCTAAAGAAAACCACATCATTGATCATTGTGCAAATGGTGTACCCAGCAATAGCAGCAACATGCAGCCTATACATTGAACAGAGCTCTAGAGCAATGCAAAATATGGAAAAACTTAACAAAGAAAGGAAAGACACATAAAACTAGTGGCAAATAGAAAGTGATTTGAGAAAAAAGATGGAGATAAGCAGGTCCCATTTGCCTTTAGTTTTTAATATAAGGTCATCAGGTCATGTCATATGTGAGTGTACACCATTCAGAGAGAGAGAGAGAGAGAAGCTTACTGGTAATAAAGTAGAGAGGGATGGGGAGGTGGAAGGGGCCATTTGTAGAGATAATGGAAGTAGCCTCCTTTTTTTTTGTTTCGACGGGCAGGGGTGTCTGTGCTAACTTACGTATATCTCAACTAATCTCTTCCAGGCTTGGCGATAGACAGGCCATCCACGCTAGGACTAGGAAATTCACAAGAAATTTCTCCTAAGCAATTATGTGGGAAGCAAACTCAACAAACAACCGGACTTTACCTTGGGGCTATAATGGAAATGGAAGTAGCCTTCATCCTCTCTGGACCTGTTCCTATCAATCCAAATTATATCTGGTACTCAAACTGCCCTTCTGATGCTGCAAACTCCACTATGTCTTTTACTTTTCGAATGTCAAGTGGCCGCATAAAACTGCAAGTAAAATCATACCCAAAATTATAGAGAAAATAAGGAAACAAATTAACTTGGTTTTTCACTTGAAGATTAATTATCTTCTGATCATTTCTTTTATACTTTTTCGTGGAATTGATGATCCGAACACAAGCTAACGTAACGAAAATTGGTACGTAAACGTGGAGTGTCATTTATCAACAAGATTTCTATTGATATATTTGTCCGTTTTCAACCGCTAAACATGTTCGACAACAATAGTTTATCACACGGACCACTAAATCTACCCAAAATCTAAGGTCAAATGTCGCGACAAAATGGAAAAATATCTAATTTGGCTCTGAAGTAGCCCAAATTGTCTCTTATTGAAGTAGACTCTTATTTCCTACGAAGAAAACAGAAGTAGAGAGTTTCTTTCACTCAAATTGCAACATAAGAAACTATTCAGATGACGCGCTACCACATATTTTGGCTAAAAGATGAAGATTTATCCAAAAATGAAAATGAAGATATCGATGATTATGGTGCTACCTTTTTCTTGATTATTAATGCACAATGTGGTCCAAAAAGTTGTACACCGGTCTATTTTGATAACAATTCCTTCTTTGAAGGAGAATTTTTGGGCTTTAAGTAGAAAGGTAGTTGCATAAGTTTTTTGCTCCTACTTTTGTGGGCAAGTGAGTAAGTCTATATGGTAAAGCTGGTAAAATTCTGGTTCTAATCAGACCCTTGCTAGTCCATTGTGGGATTGGGGCACTGAAATTAGAAATTAGAAATTAGTTGAGACTCGAGATGCTTAAGATACAGAAATTCGTCAAAAATGTGCTTAACCGATCCCGAACACTTAGAATCATAAAAAAAGAAACAAAAAGGTAGTTGCATAAGTTTTACTATATTTAATGAAGCGAAATTAGTTCTTGTATTTTTTTTTCTACCATCTGCATTCCTTTTTTTTTTTTCGACAGCTGTTGCACACTTATTTTATTTTTTATTCATGTAAATCTTCAATATTGTCTTTTTATATGTACATCCTCTATCCCAAAATATTTTGTACAGTCTGCAAAATGAGAAGTAAAAAATAATGCAATTTTTCCATCAATTTACTTGATATCAATGAGTTCTTTTAATTCATGAAAAAAGTTTGAAATTTTTATTGATAAAAAAAATATTCTTTTTATGTGACTTGGTTGACAAAGTTGTTCAACAAGATTATTTTATCTACGAGGATTCCAGACGAATGGAGGAGGAGTACTTTAATACATATCTACAAGAATAAAGGAGATATTCAAAGTTGCAACAACTATAGAGGTATTAAGTTAATGAGTCATACGATGAAGTTGTAGGAAAGAGTTATTGATCATCGATTGAGGATGGTGACTATGGTGTCAGAGAAACAGTTCGGGTTCATGCCTGGGAGATCGACCATGGAAGTTATTTACCTACTAAGAAGAGTGGTAGAAAAACACCGGTCAACTAATAAGGATCTTCATATGGTTTTCATAGACCTATAAAAGGCTTATGATATGGTGCCTAGAGAGTAGAGACGCTATATGGTGGGTTTTGGAGAAAAATGGAGTGACTAAAGGATATATCGGTATGGTTAGAGACATGTATGAAAGTGTCGTCACTGCCATTAGATCACCAGCAGGGGAAACGAGTGAATTTCCCATCACAATAGGTGAAAATTCCTTTTTCGTTATCCAAATACTTAACAAGCAAAATAAAAGGACTTGAAAAACAGTAAATGATGAACACAACGATATACGTGAAAAACCCTTTAAAAAGGGTAAAAACCACAGGAGGAAATCAATCTACTAAAAGTAAACATTGTGTAGTTACAAAACGATCTCAATTAACACAATCGTGAATCCTCCACCGACTGACCAAAGATCATGTTTGCCGAATCCACGTACATCGCACCAAGTGGTTGATTGTCGAATGCCTTGAATCCTCAAGTCCTCTGAGATACTTCTGGAATCCACTGGAAAAATGATTTAATTTGTTGAATCGAAAAATAGACAAACTTCTTGGAGTTAATCGAAAAGCTTGGTGATCATATTGACCATATGTACTCCAAGACCCAAAAACCAAAGCCAAATATGCTGCCTCCTTTTTTTATTTTTTAACGTGAAAACATAGGCTGCTGAAGATGTATATTCTTTCTCAAAACCGGAGCACTCTTGCTCCTCTTATAATGTGTAATCTCCTTTTTCTATTACCTTTTCCATTCCACCAAGTGACTGCCAAGGGGACAAATAAATGTGTGTTTTGTCGTGGAATTTGCCAACACAACAAACCGTGGCCTATGGTCCTAACAATAGGATTGCACCAAGGGTCAGCCTTGAGCCCGCACCTTTTCGCTTTAGTTATGGATGAATTGACTAGACAGATTCAGGAGGATATCCCATGATGTATGTTGTTTGCAGATGATATTGTCCTTGTAGATGAAACTGCTAGCGGTGTTTACTAAATTAGAAATTTGGCGGGATGCACTAGAGTCTAAGGGCTTTCGGATAAGTAGGAGTAAGACTGAGTATATGGTTTGCAAGTTTAGTGGTGCCAATAGTGTGTTCGAAGAAAGAGTGATGATTCAAGACCAGGAGATACCAAAGAGTGGCCATTTCAAGTATTTAGGCTCTATTATTAGTCAAGATAGAGAAATTGCACAGGATGTGACCCATAGGATCCATGTGGGGTGGCTCAAGTGGAGAAGCGTTATTGGTGTACTGTGTGACAAGAGGGTACCTACAAAATTGAAGGGTAAATTCTATAGAACTTCCATAAGACCAGCGATGCTTTACGGGACAGAATGCTGGCCTATTAAAAAACAGCAGGTGAACAAGATAAGTGTAGCGAAAATGAGAATGTTTAGGTGAATGTGTGGTAAGACTAGACGAGATAGGATTAGAAATGAAACAGTCTGCAAGATGGTAGGTGTAGTACCTATAGAGGAGAAGTTGAGAGAAAATAGGCTTAGGTGGTTTGGGCATGTCTATCGGAGACCAGCGGATGCAGTAGTTAAGAGAGCGGATATGATGACTTTGAGTAGCAATGCTTCGGGGGAGGGGAAGACCCAAATTGACATTAGATGCGGTAGTGCGCAAAGATTTGAGTCTACTAGGGCTAAGTGAGCAAGCATCACTTGACAGAGCTCAGTGGAGGAAAAATGATTCATGTAGCCAACCCCAATTGATTTGGGACATAAGGCTCGGTTTGATTTGGTTTGGTTTATGTCCTCATTTTAAGGACTAGACAACTTTTTGGGGCGGATAGAGTAAAAAAAAATTTAAAAAAATAAAGATCCGTGTTATAGAAAAAGAACGCAAATAAATGGTTTTTTTATTTATTTATCAGAAATCAATGGTTAACCTGAAACAAATAAACAAACTACAGTACAAAGATACGTATGGAAAGCTTTATGCTACTTTTAGAAGGTCTGACAGAGTCCTTAATCCCCGCAGAATCTTAAGCTAGATTATGTAATCAAAGTACGGTTCCCTGCCCCAAGCGCGTGTGATACTTGCACAAAAACTTTAGCAAGGGTCATGCATGTTACAATGTCACAAAACATTTGTTGCACCAATTTGTTTTCCAATACTCGTTATTACCATTATCTTAGGGATGACAACAGGTTGATTTTGGGCGATTTCAATCACTCCATCCCTGATATGGCGATACCAACCCACCCCAAATTCACATTATTTTACTATTCCATACCCAAATAGGCCAAAACCAACTCGAACCTGAAAAAACAATTAGGAAAACAAGGTAAATTGTCATTCCTACTTTCACTTTACTTTGCCTTGCACAAGACTAACAATTTAATTTTTGACATTATGATTTTCCACGAAATAGAAAACTAATACAAACAAGCAAGAGAAATTAAAACTTCACAATTGTTCCACAATGTATACTTTAACCAATAATTCCTATTTATTCTTACTTTCATCAAATCAACGTACCGAACAATCTGATACATATATGAAAAACTACTTAGTAATACTATGCGAACAAAAATAGAGAAAGCAAGTGAGAGAAAGATTTAGCACTATATAGAACTTATGAATGCAAGAAAACATTTTTAATCATAAAACATAATTCAAACCATTGTCACATCACAATGGATCGATAATACAGGTTAGGATTCTGTGAAAAAAACATTTTTCCTAATGCTTAAACTATTCAATTGAAAAGGGTAGTAGTTTTGATACAGAAAAAGCACATATTGAATTCAACACAATTTTTTTTGTTATAGAGACCTTACTATCTCGGATCAAGACTAAAGCCCGACCAAGTGTCCCGAGCAAAAGGGTAGGTTTAGCTCGAACTACTTATGATTTACTATTTTCTCCTCTCTGAAATTTATCACCAGTTTTCCTTTTACTGCTTCATCATTCGTATTTTTTCCGTCTTTAGATTATTTTTTAACAAAGTTATTTATTTATTTTTTACATTTTGGTTGTATGGGGTGTATCTCTATTTAAAAAGTAAAAAAACAATTGTTGAAATATTAAAAAAAAAATCCAGTGACAGAAAAAATATGCAACCATAAACGATCTTCGAAACTTGCTAGTAGTATTCACTAAACTACCAAACGGAAGCATAATTGCTCTCACGCTTGAGGTTGGCGCGTGGCTTTAGACATTCTGAGAAGGCATTTTCTGTGGGTGGTCCTCTAACCTCCCCAACGTACAAAGTACTCCCTACCAATCACAATCTATGAACCCCGTTTACCCTTTTTGGTACGGGGCAAGTATGATAATTCGTCACATCAGTTAGACAATATTTGTCCCGTGATACACCATCATTATATATAGAAGATTTCACCACGCCTATGTTGAGATCGGAGCAGCTTCCTTTTTCAATAAACAGATGTGCGAGCCAAGATTGTGCATACCTCGACTAATTTCGAGACCCCAAAATTAATGACCGAACAAATCTCCAGTAATTTCAAGATTAGAAATGTTTAGCCTTCCTAGGAATGAAGCTAAGATCTTATCGCGTGTATAGCGTTAGAAATATATTTAACCCCAATAAAAAACTACCGAAACTCAAACGTGTCGTAAACATTGTCCAACTAAATATAAGTTTCCCCTATTCGACCACCCTTCATCGGAAGTGCCAATCACAAAATCTATGAACCCCATTACCATTTTTGGTACAAAAAAGTGGCGGGGCAAGTATCATATCATAACCCGTCACCTCCGTGACAATATTGTCCCATCATACACTACTACTATATGTAGGAGATTCCATCACACATGTTGGGATCGAAACTAAAATTCCACCATGTGTAATAGCGTTACTAATATGTTTAGCTCCCAATAAAAACCTAGAAACGGTGTCATAAACATTGTCCAACCCCTATCATTGGTTATAAACCCCGTTTACGCCCTTGCATGAGTTTGCATCGTTAACCCCTAAACCCAAAAAAAGATGTTACACCCGCTACGTCCACGTCATCAATCTGACATGTCAGATGCTATGGTTCCATCAACCGACACCTGTCAGTGAACCCCCCACAAAACCCACGTGCCCGGGCCAACAAATGGACCCCAGGCCCACTTTCCATCCTTCTCTACAGGCCCAATATCCCAAAACCCCGTCTTCGGGCCTCTCTCCCCCACCGTTTTCCCGTTTTAGGACACACCCACGTGGCGGTCATGTTATCGTGGGGCCCACCTCTGGTTATGGATACGAGTACAATTCTGTGGCGCTCTGCCCCATTGCAACCCCCTCTCTCTCATCTATCCACACACACTCTCTCTCTTATTTATTCCGGCCACTTGTGTCAGATTCCGGTGCCCAATGTCAGAACTCCGGCCCACTTATACCTTCATCTATATATAACACCCACCACACCCTTTCCTTTTTCGCAATACACAAAACAGCTTGCGCCAAACCCAGTCTTCAATTTCCGAAAACAGAGTCATATACGTACAGTACAGAGGTGTATGCATATACACAACATATATACTTTAGTGAGAGAGACAGCAAGCAGTAAACACGTTCCGTTTAGAGAGAGAGAGAGAGAGAGAGAGAGTACGAGAGTTGGGCTTGAAAACATACAAAGTTGCCTAATCTTCACAGTGCCCACCTGCTTTTTTACTTTCCTCAAAGCACATTTCTTGGTTCCCATTCTCTCTCTCTCTCTCTCTCTGTATATCTTTTCTTGGTGATGAACAGAGCCTTGCCGGAGATGTTGTACTGCCTGAACGCACCGGGAAATACGGCCGGGAATTGTACGGACATGAGTGTGCTGGAGAGGCAGAGAGCAAGGATCAAGTGGCAAGAACAGTTAATTCACCAACCACCACCTTGTTATTTTGAGGGGAATGATCAGTTCAACAATGGCTTCTCTATGCCGAATCAGGGTCAAGATTTTCTCAACTTGATGAACAGTGAGATGGGTCTTGCGATGAAGGCGGATCCGGGTTTGGATAACAATGGGTCGTGGCAGGAATTTGGTCAGTTTGGTGGGGAGGTTTTGGGTCTTGGGTCTAGTGGGTTTGTGAATGGGTCAGGATTTGAGCTGAACTATGGAAGGACTATTAGCTGCTCAGAAGACGTGGCGGCGGCCGCTGTGGGGGAGACGGCGGTGACTGAGACCACACAGAGGGAGTCCGTTTCGCCGGAGAAGATGACTTCTCTAGTTGGAAGGGAAAGCTTCAAGAAAAGGAAGGCTGACAAGAACCAGAGCCTAAAGGTTCGTTTGCTTTTATGAATTTTTAAGCAAGTGGTTCTACTCTGAATTCTTGATACATGTCCAAATTCTGCATTATGGCTTGAATTCTTTTAGTTTCTGTTGCTAAAAAATGCATTTCTCATACTTCAATCTCAGCAAGTAGGGGAATTTTAAAGGAAATTGGGGAACTTGTAGTGCCTCCAACCGACCGTCCATTTCGACAATATATGGCTCGGATACAAGTTCATTTCTCCAGATAATCAAGTCCATAATTCAAACTTGCCTTAAAAGACTAGACTAGTGACAAAATGAAGAAAGCTTCTACTGTGCAAAGAATTACTGAGCATAAATCTGAAAAAAAAAAAATGAAAATTACATGTTTGATACTTATTCAGGCAGTAGCAGAAGAAGAGTCAAGGGAAAAAAGAATCAAAGGATGTAATGAAGAGGATGAGTCCAAGATCACAGAGGAATATAGCAACAACAGCAAGAACACCAACCACAACAACATTAAGAGAGAAACTTCTGCAGATACCTCAAAGGACAACTCAAAGGTTTCCGAGGTCCAAAAGCCCGATTATATCCACGTTCGGGCGCGCCGCGGCCAAGCCACTGACAGTCACAGCTTAGCTGAAAGAGTGTGGGAAATTCCTTTTTTGCTCACTAAACCTTCTATATCTGAGTTTGGGCTGTCAATGAACATAAATGTACACCAGACCTCGAAACTTATATATATGTCAAATTATGCAGGTAAGGAGGGAGAAAATCAGTGAGAGAATGAAATATCTACAAGATTTGGTCCCAGGATGTAACAAAATCACCGGAAAGGCCGGAATGCTCGACGAAATCATCAACTATGTCCAATCTCTTCAAAGACAAGTGGAGGTAGAATACTAATAAGTTCTCACTCAGCTAAACAGATTATTAGACTGAATTGCTTATCATCCTCTGTTTTTCTTATCGATTGCTAAAACAGTTCCTGTCCATGAAACTAGCTGCTGTAAATCCATCACTGGACTTCAACATTGACAACCTTTTTGCCAAAGAGGTAAAGAATAATGCATCACAAACAAGGAATATGCTAGCTCTCTAAATATCAGCACTTCTCTCTTTTAGTTATTTGACCAATATTGCTCCTACAAAACAGGTTTTTCCAGGAAGCACATCGAATTTCCCGGTTGGGGTACAATCAGAAATCACGAATCCTGCCTACTTCCAGTTTAATCCACTACAACAACTAGCTTCATGTAGTGGGTTGGAAATGGGAATCACTACTACTGATATGGCGCTTCGAAGAACTATAAGCGCTCCTCTATCGATCCCGGACACATTTCTCGATTCATCCTGTTTCGATGTAATTTCTCCTAATTCTATTGTTCTTCCCTTCTCTGTCGACATGTTACGCAACATTTTTCTCACGGAAGTTTTTCACATTACAGCCAATCCAAACCTCATCAGCTTGGGATGGAAATTTGCAAAACATTTATGGAATGGAGTTTCTACAAGGAAGATTAACATCATTTCCAGCCCAGCAATTTACAGGTAGTTTGAACTAAAATATCTCGTTAAACGTCAGCCTTCAATTTCTGTATCAGATAATTGTCTAGAGGAAGATACAAAATGAAGCAAAGTGGGGATTACAACGTATGACACGGACAACAGAGAACCCTACAAATGGTAGTGGTTTTTATCAGAAATAAATGGGTCACCTTTGAGTTATACCCAAGAAATTTCGTAGTTAGGTATCTTTCTTTTTCTCTGTCTTCCACCTAAAATGACAAAAGCCTTAGGATCTTTCAATGACTATAAATCCCAATACCATTCTTCCAACAAGAAAAAGCAACAAAAGGAGTGGTGCATTTCGGCTAGATGAAGCCAAACTAAAAGGTAGGCATTCATAATCAAGAAAACGATATATATCAAATTCTAAAACTCACAAAGTCAGATGATTCTGAACATTTGATCACACTGGTTAAATTCAGATATAAACTGTCACAGCCGTAGGATACTGAACGTATCCATCTTATGCTTTCTACATCCGTATACTGTTATGCGATTGGATACTACCTTCTATAACCCATCAATTACAACAAATTTCTTTTGTTCTTAAGTGCTGAATCTAAGGGAACAAGATTCATTTGTTTGCAGGTTCCAATGAAGCAAGCAATCTGAAGATGGAGATGTAAACCAGAATATAGATTGTAGGATTTATTGGATGATTGTAATCCGAATGCCTTCTGCTCTGATTCTTTTTTTTTTTTTTACTATTACCACTACATGACGTGTATAGTTGTATGTATACTAGCACTCGTAGGCTGTAGCCATAACTGTTATAATGAGAAGATAACTATGATTTATGAACCTCACATCTCTTCGGCATGTATTGGAGGTGTGTATTGGAACGGCAACAGAATTATTAACTGTGTCAACAAGGTATTAAACTAGATTTGACAGAAAAAAAAAAACAGTAAAGATTAGCAATTCCTGAAATAACTGTAACATAAAGCATGAAGTGGCACAAGATTGTCTTCATGAAGAACGTAAAGATGATAAGTTTAGCAATGCCGCAATGGCCAAAGGTGGACCGTCTTTTAGAAAAGAAGAAGACATGCTAATTAAGACGCTCATAACTACTGAAAGAATATGGAGAATAATTATGTCGAATCTCTCTTAGGACAAACAAGTCAATCCCGTACATAGTACATCGGTATGATGGTTCCATGTTCCCAGAGTACTTATAGCATCTTCATTGGAGAGTTAAAAACTTTTTGTGTTGATATGGTAAGAAATGAGGAAAGGAGAGTTAAAAGTGAACACAATTTTGTGCGCTTATTGTCTTTTAGTTTTGAAGTGTTCTAAAGTTCGGTCTAGGTGGTTGCCATCTAGGTGCTAGCCGGGGTCAAACACCGAGATTAAAATCGGCCTAGGCGCCTCTCTTCCGCTCGACTAGCTTAGCTATTTTCAGAACACTGGTCTGTATAAGATTAGACATTATAGAGTGAAAGGATGCTCCGTTGGATATGTAAGGTGTGTGGGCACCTTATCTCTCTCCTCCACACGCTCTCTCTTCTCTCCTTCCTATCTCTCACTCTCTCCCCCCACTCTTCGCTAACTCACTAGCCATCTTTGACAGACTTCCTAGCATGCCAATCAACATCGTTAACAACCATGTCTAATGGAACATAACATGCACTCCCAACCTATTAACTCGCATTTTCACTTAGGCACTCCCTAAATAGCATACTACGTTACTACTCATAATTGTGAAGCTTGACAATACCTACTACTAACAACTACACATCATATTGAAGATACAAAAACACATTTGCTTTTCCTTTTCTTTTTTCTTTTTTTGATCGGCAAAGAAAAATTCATTATCATAAAGGTAAACGATGAAACAAAAACACATTTGCTGTGTTAAGGGGGTAGATGGGGAGGAAATATCAATGGCAATGAGTGACCCACTGGGTCACTTAGGAGTACTATACGGCTAATACAGACTAGGACTTCTAAACAAAGCCACCCTCATCCCTTGAGCAATCATCAAACCACCTCAACCATCAAACCCTATCTTTCCGAATAATTAGCTATCTTTCTTTCTGTTCATGTCTTAATGCTAAAGAAAGGGTCTTTTCAGTGTTGGGCTGCAGCTATGGATGGGAGAGTCCCCACTAAAGGAGAGCCCACTTTTGCTTCATTTTCAAGCCCTTGCTAATAGTGAGAGGGGTAGGGCCCTGTCTCATCTGCAGGCAAGATCTCTGTAATTCTCTCTGCCTCAAATGGATGGGGAGAGGTGGTTTTGCCTTTTCCCTTTCTTTAGGCCCACTTTCTCTGTCATGGAATTTTCCTTAACTTTTTACATAGTCTAAAAGCCCCAAAAGATTCCCTGGGCTATGTGGTGAATGGCTGTACACAGCTCTTGAGCTGATATTTATTGGGAGCAATTGTTATGTCACCCCCTCGAGTACACGTCTTTTCCTTAGCACTCAAGTTCCTGTCTTTTACTTGGCAGGAGAATCCTTGAGAATTTCTCTGCAACAACCTAAAGAATCAAATTCCTTTGTTTTCCAGAAAAAAACATAGATGTACCTGAACTCCATAATTCTTCAAATAGATTCTTTGGACTAACCAAAAAACACCCTCTTCTCCCAACCCCCTTCAAAAAAATGGAAAAAGTTAAGGCCAGGGTTAACCCAACAAGCTTTTTGGCCCATACAAAGGCCCAAGCCCTTTCCACCCGCTCTCAGCCTTATGCTTATGGGCACATGCTTATGACCTACGCCACTGCATGCTACACGCAGATTGTAGCCATATTACATGCGCTACATGTAATATGGTCTGTTTTAAAGATTGAAAAAGTTGAAGTAGTGCACTAATCAATGAGTGGATTACTTTCTCAGTTCCGAATTTCCAATTATTGTCACTTCATTAGCTGTTTTCTCATTGATTATAGTAGTTTTCCTCCTATTAATCCAGAAATGTAGCTAACCTAATGCAGCTACCACATTGCGAATTTCACCCCTTTAACCTCCCAAGTTTTATGGAGGCAAAAAAAGCAATCGTGACTGCAACTAGTAAGATGGCACTTGCGATGGCACAAAAGAAGAGGCCAATTGACGAGGAGCGAATAACTCAAACTTGCGTATCGTGTTACTTGCAGTGTTTTAGATTGATCGCATTTGATATACAGCAGCAGAGGGAGTTCTATTTCAATGACGTACAAACAAACACCACCAATGGAGCTAGAGTTAATAAGAATAGTCCATAGGAAAAAACTAATACTGACAGGATTAACATCATTCAGAAGCAAACATGTCTTCATCACAATTCACAATAGCTGCCACTTCACTTACAATGAAACAAGGTTTCGCGTAGGTGTCGAATCTGTTGCTTATCTTTCTTCATGTTGACTAAATCACAGACTCCTCTCCTGCTTCTGCCAGTTGCATATAGCTATATAATATTCAGAATTCTGGAACTGTCGAAAACCACTAATAGGAAACGTAAGGATTCATGCAGTTACGACAGAGTACCTTTTCCCGGAACTATGATTATGGGTGCTGTTTTACAGTTGTGGAAGCAATACTCACTCACACTTCCCTGAAGTACACTGAAAAGAAACACAGCACGCATTAGACATTTACGTACAGTAGTATGGAGAGAGAGAGAGAGAGAGAGAGAGAGAGAGAGAGAGAGACCTTTGGATTAAGCTTCGACCTCTGGTACCCATGACAACAGCTGCTGGTTTTAACCTTTCTGCTTCCTTGCAAATTGCCTTTCCTGCATCTCCTTCAACGATGCGAGCCAATGTCTTCACCTATGGCAGTATAATTACAGTTAAGCGATTAAAAGCCAGAAATGCTCAACTCATCGAAGGTCTTATTGACATTGAAGTATTACTTCATTGGGATATCCATTATTGCATCTCTTAGTACAATTTAGTTTGTCCTACACAAATTTTATTAAGCTATCCCATGTATCTCATGGAGATGATCAACTATGATGGTTGAATTAGCTATTTTAACAAAAAAGAATGACCAAGGCACTTGTTTTGTCATTATTTGCAAAGCTGAAGCCTAATTAAGTTCACATTCTTTCCGTGCTGAACTCAACTGGTAATCATAACATCATGATATCTTGCAAATATTAACTCTCTTGGTAGTTGTTACAGTCAAGTCAAGGACTTTGGATCATGAGCATAGAGGAATTGAGAATTCAGTTCTTTATTCCTAAGAGAATTTCTATAGTCGATAATCTTTATAACATCCTGGCGTCGGGCTATTTTTCTGCAGGACTTGAAGTAGGGTTTTGCACATCGATAGATATTGGTAATCGGTGCATGATTTATTTGTTAAAACTAGTAGGTAAATCAATGGAACTTGCAAAAGCCCACAGTCAGCACGGAATGTTTCACATCACATGACTTGTCTAATTACAATAATATACGACTTGGTATGGCAAAGATTCAGTTGTTTTGCAACTTAAATGTAACCAGTTAAGTTTCGCCATTAAAACATAAGAAATGTTAGCTAAAAATTTGAGAAAATGGGAAAACATTTTTGTCACACATTGTTGGCCGCGAGCGGATGGTTATACTAGGAGCTTCGAATAAGAGATTTGTTCATTTCTATATTTTTATGGCCATTTGAGAATACTTTCCCGCCCCCGCCCAAGCAAAAATAAAATACAGCCAATGCTAGAATAGTTGCTGTGTAGCATTTCTTTCTCAAACCTCATCCGAACTGCAGGAGTCTCAAGATTCATGATACCCCATCAAACTCCAAACCACAAGCCAAAAAAGATATTTGTATAACCTTAAAAGCAAGAATAATAGCAATAAATCCGGTAACAAGGACAACAATTAGTCTCAAAGAAGTACACTCACCCCAAAATACGATTTTCTCACTTGACATGAGATAAACATCAGACCTATATATGCATATACAACCTCACAGATGGAAAATTGCACCAGGGAAGTAAACATGGTTGTCTGAACTAACAAGGAAAACTCATAATTCCAACTCCACCGAACGAAACAAATTTTTACTGGAAAAGAGTTATATCTCGTAACCATGTCGATGGTCAAGGAAACTTTCTTTCGCTCATAAGAAACCGCGTTCTTTTTGACCCACACAAATTCACACCTAAACTGCATCCTTCTTTAACTTGGATTTGTCTATATATGGTCATCGACTGACTTAACCATGAGCAAGTTCTTGCGTCTACTTACAACCCAATTCAAAATCTCGTCACAAAAATGACATCATTTCATTCAGAAGCAGCTGGAAGCTACTAGACCATCTCCAGTAGTAGAGCTAAAATTGTGTGGTTATGTGACACAAAAGTATGAAAAATGGGACTCAATTTCGAATATTACATTACAAAAGTTGCATGCTAAATTAATCTGTGTATAAGTGTTCCAATGGTGTAGTTAAAATATGTGTTTGTGAAAGTTAAAGTGTAAAATAGCATACAAATATATGTGTACATATTGTCCCTATTAACTTTTTCTCTCTTCTCTTCTTCAAATTTGTCTCCTCTTGTCACTCACCCTAACATGGTGACACCCATTAGAACCTTTGCCCCCTTCCGCCCTTCCCACTCTCGAGTTTTTTACCGGCGTTTCACAGGTAGTTACAGAGATTATGAAAACTAAGTTGGTAACACATAACAACTCTGTTGGAGGCATCAAATATTTGTATGGAAACCTTATGATGCGCCCAATTCACAAAATGCCATACCTCCTTGCGGTCAATGTCACATCATTTTGTGGTCAATGTTAACGAGGGACACCGTAAAAAGAGTGATTTTGAAAATGCTATGCCATAAAGAAAAAGGGTATGCATCATATGGTGAAAGTCTTATGTCTTTTCAAGGTAAATGTCATGCCATTTTACGGTCTTTGTTATCTTACGCCATTTGTGGTTATTGTTACTCCCCCTCTTGGTATGTCGAGAATCATCTCTCATTGCCAGCACGACTGATCAAAATGATTTGGCCACAATCCCTTAGATCTTGTGAGGCTGTTCTTTATACATTATTGTGGTAAAATCCAATAGAGAAACGGTATCCCCAATCCCTTACTTCCCACATTCTTTTTCTTTGTCAACTTACGAAAATCAGTTAACTCAAACACCAAATATGAATTCAATCTAATCATAGAGGAAGGCCTTGGTCTCAGAAATCAGAACTAAAGCATAGCTGAACAAGTAGCTCGCACTGCAATGAGTTTTATAAATGAAATCGTCAATAAAGTTAACGGTCCATGCCGGACTCTGAAATTTTCTCTGCACCAAAGTTGTAGTAACTAAGGCACATGCTGATGTTCACACTTGAATTTCCCGATTAAGTTCCATGATAAATTCTTTAATGAAAGAAAAGGCAATTGCGGAAAGTTGGAACTGAAAAGGGAAAGAGTAGAGTTTTCCAGAAGAAACGACACAACATACCATAGCGACCTCAAAAGCCTCCACCGAAAGCTTCTCCATTAGCCCCTGTGTAGCCTCGTACACAATGTTGTTCTTCAAACCTAATTAAAATAAACATAGTTTCCAAAATAAACAAGGGTCTTGCACCAAAATAACATGCGTATAATGCCAAAGATGTTTGAATTTCAATACACGTCTCACATATGTCAATAAAATTTCTCAATACACTTTTATCAAGAGACGGGAATGTAAACAGAAAACATCCCCAGGAAAGCCTCACAACATTTGTCGATATTCCACAGCCTGTTTACTACTAAGATCATCATATACTACTATTAGGAATTCAAAAATGCTATTTGTACCACCATTTCGGCTCCAACCATTTATGAATGTATGCGGGTCGTAAATGGTTGGAGCCGAAATGGTCGTACAATGTACATGTAGCATTATTGGAATGAATTCGTGCATTCCATTAAATATTTCCAAATATACCTTTCTAAGTTTCTAGAAATTTTCCAACACCGTCCCAAGTGCCGTGCTTAGCATAGCATTTACCAATAAACAGTTGAAATTGAAACAGCACAAACATACAGGTATGATGTATAGAGATGAAGGGGAATTAGTCTTACTGGAGACGGCGTGGACGAGATGAACGGTGTCAGCGAGCCGACAGAGATGTACGAGGGCCCAATCGAAGGCGTGCTTACTGTTGGGCCCATGATCGACGGCTATAAGGATATCGCGGCCGCGGCGTCTATCGCCGGTCTCTCTCTCCAGCTCCGGCTCCGGAACCACCGGTATGAGCGCCGGTAGCTTCACTTCTCTCCAGTCATACTCCTCGTCTTCCATTAAAGGTTCCATTACGCTCCCCGTTCTATTTAAAGTTTCCATTACGCTCTCTCTCTCTCTCTCTCTCTCTCTCTCTCTCTCTCTCTCTCTCCTCCTGGGGTTTTGTAAAACCGAAACTATGGGTCTGTATGGTTTTCGTTAATTGCGTACGCGTCAGCCTCTAATCTTCTTTACTTTTTGATAAATTAGGGCCCAACACGTAAGCGCCAAGTTGGACCGTGGCTTCTTTTGTCGTGTTTATACTCCCTCCGTCCCAAACAAAAAAAAAAAATATCCACATTTCCACCATCCCAAATTACTCCCTCCGTCCCAAAATGATAGTCCATTTTGGGACTGCGTGCCATTTTCAACGGCTTATATATTTTGATGTGAACCTAAAAAAATATGCATTATGGATCTTATTTGATAGATCTCATTGAGAACTTTAATACGGTGCGAAAAAAATTCAAAAATTATTTCGATAAATACATTATTTTTTAGTTTGAAAATTGCACGTAGTTTCGTAGTGGACTATCAAATTGGGACGGAGGGAGTATTTGTCATGACGGATTTCGATTCTATTTTTAAATTGTTCATATCTTTCAATTTATGTTTTATAACATATTTTATGTGTAATATGCATCTTATTTGATAGATCTCAATTAAATTTATTATAATTTTTTTTTAAATCTTGAAAGATATTATAGATCGAAAGATATGAACAATTCAAAATTATATTAAAATCCGAATAGAACAAATAATTTGGGACAGATAGAATACTACTTTCTTTATAGGCCAAATTTCGAAAAGAACTCCTCAAACTTACAGACCCGGGGATTCAACAGGGAATGAGTATCCTACGAAATTCCCGATTCTCAAACTTACCTCCTAATGTCGCGTAAATACTTACAGTATTATTTTATTTATTTTAACTAGACACCTAAACTTGACTGCTGTTATTAATTTTGGTGCACATGGTGTCAATTTACATTTATTTGCTAACTGAAAAGTGCGCATCCGAAATACTTGGATATCGAGATACCAAATTTTACGTTGAAATGCCAAAATACAAGTTGAGATAGCGGTTTTTTTTTTTTTTTTTTTTTCCGGAAAAAACGAAGGGCGCATGACCAAAAACACCCCACCACTCGAACCCATCCCCTCTCTCTTTCTTTCTAGTCGCGTGCCCTTAGGTTTCTCCCAACAATGTCCTCGCGGCATGTATTTTGCCATCTCAGCCTCCAAACCTGTCAAGTGTGCACTTTTCTGTTAGCAAATGGACGAGAATTTGCAACCTGGAGCTGAATTCAAAAACGGTAGTCAAGTTCAAGTGTTCAATTAAAATAAATCAAAATTTAGGTGTTTATGAGACGTTTGAATGTAAGTTCCAAGGATTTTTTTTGAAATTTTCTTTTTTTGTATGAGTGGAACTAATCATCGCAATTCACGGCTTTTTACGTAATGTATTGTAAGAGAGTGACTGACTCAATTTTATAAATAAATTGGCTTTTTAGTTTTTTTGAGTTAGTGGAATAGGATCTAAGTAATCATCGCTATATGTCGGCGAAGGGTTTTAGTCCATGTTTTTCTCATTTCATGGTGATTTGATTTGTATGCCCGAACTCACCTTCATGTCACTATCCAGTTTATCCCTACAAGAGGACCACAACAGACCCGTGTTACATCTCCTAGAGAACTTCAAAATCAACTTGATTAGCTACTGATAAATACTCCTATATATAGTGATTCTCAATCAAACTGATTTTTTTTCACAAAAATGACAATGTTCTTTGTGAGACGTATAAAATGTACGGTTTAAATTACCCTTTTGAGTCCATGGTGGGGTTTGAAAAGTAACTTCGACGCGTACGATTGATAGTAGAATGGAGGTGACATATTACCCATTTAAAAATTGCTAATAACAACTCATTAGGTTGTCAATAAGGGAAGAAAGAGAACAAAAAAATACAGTAAAATTTCCGATCCGTTAAATTGCCTTTAAAAATGTTAAATTGCCTTGCAAAATGTTAAATTGCCTTGCTAATAACAACTCCTTTGACGGGCCAGTACAGTTTCCGATGGTTACTGACAACCCAATGAATTGTTATTAGCATTTCCCAACATCGGAAATGGGGAACTCTGCTGTCCTCGAGGGGGCCTGCCAACCCGCAATCCAAGCCGTTCATTTCAACAATTAATGGTTCCAGTATAAATTCAACTATGAATCTAAACCACCGACCGCTAAGATGAACGGCTCGTATTGCGGGTTAGCAAAATCACCCGCAGTAGTCTGCCGTCCCCCAAAGAACAGAGCCCGCAGATCTCCTAAATATTGCAACTGTTCTGAGTACATTTCTTCTTGTATAACTTCATCGCCCACGATGCCATTCCCAAACCATCTAAGCACATACTACATTTTTCTTATATTTTGAGATCGCAAATAATGTTAAATATCAGAAGGAATCAAACAACTTTTTATGAAGTGAACACAAAATACTCAATTCAAAAGTTCATCCTACAAAATACAAAATGATCCTAAAATGGATTTGGTCAAAAATACTCGATTCAAAATACAGTATTCTTGCAAAAGTTTCAAAAATACTCATTCAATATGATCCTAAAATGGATTCGGTCAGTGTAAGATTTGGGAAAAGCAACACTTCATGCAAGAAAATACAAAATTTCCGCAGAAAACCAACAACTGTATGCGTTCTCTTCAAACTTTTCGATTTCTTGTTTCTAAAAACAAGAAATCAGATCCAAACAATAATCAACAGAAATTGAAACTAGTAAAAAATAGAGAAGGTGCTCAGAAGCATATAAGAATGGATTTGAGAGTTTGTCCTCATAAAATCATCAGATTAACGAGATAAACATTGCTCATCATCGCACCTTCTCTGCTTTCACCAAGAAATCTGTATATACATACATATATACATAGACCCATATAATCATCATATATGCATAAAAGTGAATGCAATAGAAATCAGATGAGAACAAGAACGAGCCCTAGATTCAACCCTTTTCCTTCCAATCATCGGAGGTAGCAGAAAAATGAGGTTTTTAGGGTTTGTTGTTCGTATATATAGAGGTCCGGAATATGATACCCTAATTTCTGATGGTTAAATTACTAAACTACCCTGATTTCGAAAGGTCCTCATATTATTGTGTGTTTGCAATTTTGCTCCCTGGTGATTATAAATGCTTCACTCAAAGGTACAAGGGGTTGCTGTTGTGCAGCGGGTGCACAGCACCGGCTGTGCACCATCCGAGCCGTCCATTGCTCGGATGGCGCACAACACCTGCTGTGCATGAGGCTGCACAGCAGCAACCCCAAATCCCACTCAAAGTTTCTTTTTCGCACCCATCTCTCTTTTGATAGTGAAAATATGAGCAGAAAAATGCTAGTTGTGTACATCTAAAAAATCAACCTTTTGCCTGTTAATATAAGCTTCTCATAAAGTTTTATAAGTAGTAGTATTTGTTAGATGAGAAGAGCTCGTATGGTGGAATGGTATTCAATATCGATGCCCTCGGCCTTCTAACATTAAGAATATCGAGCAAATACACTCAAAAGACTCAAATTTACGGGTATTTGAATACCTAGTTTTTTAATATTTTTACTAGTAAAACAGTATAAAAAAAGGATATTTGAAGTCAACCTACGCTTCAATATTTGACCCCAAAAAAATGTTCATCATCTCGTTGCCTTTGGCACGTTGAGATCAGATGGTACCAACTACGAAACGTCCAAGGATTTTTAGCAAATCAATCTCAAATTGTGTGCAAGATAAAAATCTCATTTACTGCTAATTTTTCACATATTTGGTGACAAGCTAGGGAAGAAACAGCTAGAAGGTTCGTCAACCTCACATTTCAAAGATGCAGGAGATAGTCATAGACTCTGTAGTTCTTTCCCGGTCCTGGGTTTATTGGTGTACCTGGGTTATGAGATTGTTGGAAATTTGGAATGGTTCGAGCAAGCCTGAATATTAACAATGCCTTTCAGGGCAGTCTTGGCTATCAATCCCATATGCCTCGGATGTAGATCTTGTTTCATGGTTAAAAAACAAGGGCACAAAGAATCCAAGTGTTAGGACTTAGGCCACAAGAAAGAGATGGGAAAGCTACGGAAAGATTGCACTTTAAACCATGTAAGAAAAGTCCAGTAAGGCAAGGGGAAGGTGGATGTGTCATGACTTTTGTTTTCAATTCTACTAAGAAACTAAGCAAGATTGGTCTTTGAGATGAATAATGCTGAACCATGGAAAATCTACAAAGCATAGGGCTAATACAAAGTCCAAAGCAACCATTTCATTGAGGTTGGCAATCTCAAATTCTGAACAGAACACGTAAATCCAGAAGGAATAGGAAAGAAAACCGCCACAAAAATTGAGCCAATCTCATTCCAATGTTTACAATTCCAATCCAATGCATTGCCCAAATTACACAAAAGACGTAAAAGATGAACAGATATCATCAATCACATTGCCCCTTAATGACTTATACAAACTAAAACCCAATTCATAACAAAAAGCTCCAGCAAATGTGTAGTTGAAAAACGAAAACTAAGCAAAACCAATAGAAATCAAGTTGCGATCTCCCAAAGTTCAGGTCAGAATTTCAATGAGGCATACCAATAACAACACCAGAACCACAATACCCACCCAGCAAATCCAGTCCCTCCTCTTCTTAATCTTCTTAGCTTGAATAAGTTCCTTTGTCCCCCCACTGACGTAAGCCCTCGCGTCCATGACATTTTCCCCGATATCATTTATCTTTTCGCCTTGAGTCTCAACCAAAACAGCCATATCAAGAAACACTTGGTGGAGCTCAGTCAAGCTTCTCTGAATATCCTTCAAAGCCTCATGCCTTTCTTGATTCTCCAGCACCAAATCTCCCTTCCCTTCAAAAATCCCAACTTGCCCTTTTCCTAAAACCATCTTTTCAATCACTTCCTCAGCGGCTTCCTCTCCTGTGGCATTATAGTACCTCCTTTTAAGCCCTTCTTTATGCTCATTGACAATCTTTTCCCTCAAGCACTGAAAATCATTCATCATAGCTTTCAACTTGATTCTCAACCCATTAGTCACAGACATCCTTGTTCGATCAACGGGGCTTCCCTCTTTGAACCCAACTGATATGTTTCGGTTAACTACATTGGATTGATCAAGCAATTCCAACTTTGTCTTAATGATTTTCGCCTTCCGAAGAACAGTGACCATGTCTGAGTTGATTCGGTCTCTAAGACCTCGAATAACTTTGGCACTGTGAGTGGATTTCGTCTCTTCATTGAGGGATTGAAGATCAAGGAGGAGATTAGTAATCTCTTCCATATCGGTTTTTACACCAGCCACCTGTTCAAAGAATTGTGACAGGTTTCTCTCGTCAATTGGGTCAAGTTGACCCATTTCAAGATCTGGCCCGGCCTCAAGATCCTTCATGGCCTGTCTCTTCAATTCAACGAAACTGAGGAACGATTTCGTCATAAGATCATTCATATTTGCAACTCTATCACAAGACCAACCTACACATCAAGAGAACTTTGAAAGATCTACAGAAATTGTACAGAATATATCTATCAAAACATGCATACTCAAGAAAAATATTTAAACCATACTACAGATTGATCTGGTAGTGGTAATTGGGTTTCTTGGGTAATTGATATCTTCAAGGAAAGATCTGCATTAGAAACAAATTGAATGTTTTAGAGGGTATTTGAATCAAGAAACAGACGTGAATTCCAGAAACACGAGGTTGGATCTAATCAAAAAACAAAAATCAATAGAAACGCAGAGTAATTGGCAATATTGGGCTTTTGAAGTTTCAAGCAATCGACGAAGCATATTCAAAAAAGAAAAGTATGGAGAGAGAGAGAGAGAGAGAGAGAGACCTTGAAGTAGGCAATGAATTTTGCGATGAAGAGGAGACGGAAGGAAGAAAAGGCAGAGATTAATAGATTAGTGAAGAGGAGACGGGTTTGCCGGTGGCGGTGGCTTGCCGTTGGGATTTTTCTTTCTTTGTTTTCGAATTCAAACTTTTGAAAGGGGAGTGGGGTTTACAAATCTGTGTAGTAGCCGTTATATAGTATTCCTAATTCTTTCACAGCGTGGTTTTATTTTTTTTCCCTTTTTTTTTTTCATCCAGTGAGTAATTTCATTTCCAGCTCTTATAGTTTATCGATTAATCTCTTTTCAATTCTTTTAGGATTTTTTTTTTGCGTGTTTTCATTTTTCGTGGTTGTGTTTCATAAAAAAAAAAAAAAAATCAGAAAATGTTAAGGACACGGATGAAAGTGCACAAATTCGGATACAGATGTGTCTTTAGTCGTTTGATGCGTGCGGGTCAGACATCACAATCTAGCACCCAAGTTCATCGAGCCGCTCCATACACGTTTATATTCGAATCCGTGCACTTCTGTACACGTATGAACTTCAAAAAATGACAATTCATTTCACTCATTTTTTCTGGCTTTGTCCTTTTTGTAAGAGTGAATCACACCTTTTTAAATTGGGAAAATTGGAGGGGGTTTTTTTAAAGTTAAAAAGGGAAGATCACATCTAGAAAATTTAGGCCGTGTTTGGAGAGAGAATTTGTAAAGAAAATTACCGGGGAAAAAAAGTTGAGGAATTATATGCTCAATAACAGAGAATCCTACCTCAAATTTGTCTGGGACGAAACTAAGATCTCACTACGTACTAGGGGCACGAAAGAGTTTATGTAGCTCTACCAAGAAGTTACAGAAGCTTGAACCCACGAGCGAGTCGAATCATTTTCTTTGTTTCTGCAATTGGACCAAGTTTTTTTTTTTTGGCTCAGTGCAATTGGACCAAGTTATGAAGCCACAAAGTTATCTCTACCTCACTCATTTTTTCATAATGGGAGACCACACAAACTTTGAGATTCAACCATCCTTTGGTTATTGATCAAAGGAAAAAAACATCCTTTGGTTTTGGGTGGAGGCTTCGGAGCTCTTACCTAAACCAATTTGCCCAGACTCTTCAGGCTATTTTTTCCGTAGTTCTATGTCGTAACAAAGAATTCCGCAGTTGCAGTTCGTCTCTCTCTTCGTCTTCCTCTCTATACTTTTCTCCAGAAATGGTAGTTGCCAGATGATTGTATACTTGATCAACGAATAGGTGTGCTTGCAGGTATAGCAAGATTTCAAGAGTAGCAGCACTTCTAGGTTACTTCTGCAAGTGACAAGAAGATTTCTCCTTTACTGTGTTCCCTTTCCTCACCTTGTTTTCAAAAACCAGTCAAGTGAGATAGAATGCCTGGATCATGTCAAATAATGTTGATGTCCACATCGAGAAAATGCCAGGTCGAGGGAACAGAAAACGTAGACAACAATTGTTACAGAAATGATAAGCTTTTCGAAGAACAATGAATGTTAACCGAAAATGATGTTATTGATTCATAGAAGAGAACATCATGACTCAATAAATTATCTGAGCGAAAACAAACAGAGAAAGTAAAAATATGAGGCAGACAACAAAAACCTCAACATAATCAATAAGCAGTCTCAGGAGTGTGCCCAAAACAAAAACAAAAAAACTAGCAAGTAAAATAGATATAAGTAAAAACCAAAACCAGAGACTAAAAGACTCTCAATTTAACTTTAGCCCTTTCTCACCTTTCTACCTTTGTACCCACTTTTCCCCTTTGCTGAACCCTTTCCATCCCCTTTACCCTTCTGACCACCCTTTCCAGTTCCACCCTTTCCCTTCTTCGAATTACCCTTACCTTTCTTGTTCTTTTCCTGTGCCCTTGCATCCTTCTTCATCCGTTTATCAACAAGAACTTTCCCCTTTCCAACCTTCACTTGGACCCCTTTCTTCGCCACCACATACTCCTTCTGGGGCCTTTTGGGTGTCGCCTTCTTATATAGGCTTTCAATCATCTTTGTCTTTGAACGATCCGATATGTCCGCTTGGTCCGATATGGAGTTTGCCTTCTTCCGAACCTTCTCTAGTTGCCGCATCGCAACGCGCTTCTTTCGAGCCTTGGCTTGGGCAACCTTCTTAGCGGGCCGGGCATCAATCTCTTTGAATTGGGCCCTCATTGCGGCGACCTCCTCTTTAGTGATGGGCTTTGCTATTTGCCGGTGCTTCTTCTCTTCATCCTCAAACCATTTGGGCAATCCCTGATCATGAAACATATGTTTGTTGTAGGCATCATCTAACATTTGCTCCCTTTGCTTCTTCCTCAACATTTTCTTTGCATATATCAAAATATCAATTTTCGATTCCACATCATCATCTGATTCATCGGAAGATGAGTCATCACTAGAATCTGTTGCTGGAGCGGGGACTATCTCAAAATCATCTTCTGCTTTCTTTGAAGGTTGAACGTCTTTAACTTTGTTTTTCTTGTTCTTTGAGGGGACAGAGTGTTGTTCTACTGGCTCAGCCACGTGCATATCATTTTTCTTGGTCCCTTCCGGAAGTCTGAGTTGTTTCGGTGCTTCGTCCACCTTCATTTCATCTTCACTATCGAACTTGTCCACATCTCCCCCAAGCTCATCATCTGCTTCATCAAAGACATCTTGACTATACCACTTCCTTCTAATCTCCTCTTGAGTTGGTTCTTCCTCAAATGGCACCATGAGAGGATTTGCTTCATGATCTGCCCCATCATTGTCTGAATCTTGATCTAAAGGAATCCTCTCATCTTGATCACCACCCTACACAACCAAACAAATCCGGTCCATTGTGAATAGAGAAATGTATAAAAACATCACATCAGCCCACCAATCTCTGACACTGGAAATAAGAAAAAGAACCTGGACGGAAATAAAAAGAGAATTTAGATGCGAAAGTGGATCCATCTTAAAAGCATCAAGGGAAAAAATAAATCCTCCCAGGCTATAGAGAACCAAAATGTGTAGGCATAGAAGAAACGACGATTCACAAAAATATACTGAAGAAATGAAAGAAAAAAGGGAAATAAAAAAGAGAGAAAATAGAAATGACTACACATGTTGCTTCTTCTTTTTTCATTCATTAAGTATCATACCTCGAGAAGTTCACTATCTTTCGAATGTATCTCCTTCAAACGCTTCCTCTGCTTTGTACTTCCTTCTTTTTTCTCCACAAACCGTTCATAAAATTGATCAAGCATCACTTCCATCTGCTCATCGTATCTGAAAACAGAATGAATTATTCAATCATACTTGACGTCAAGTATAAATGTATAACGACGAGGGAATCACCTTCTGCGTTCTTCATCAGAATCCACATCACTAGAAGATGATTCTTGCAGCTCCTTGCGGGTTTCTTCATCATCACTATCTACCACATCACCAGTTTCATCGTCATATTCACCAGTATCAACAGCTACTAAATCCTTCTTCCCCTGAGTGTCCATAATACAAGAGAGAGCGAATGGTGACTCCGAAAAATTCAGCAGAACAGTCAAATAATGGTCTGTTCAGAATGTCAAGCCGAGACCAAGTAGGGTACCTGTTGGCATGAAACTATTGTACGACGATTGCCTAAACACTAGTGACTCTTTCTCTCAAAAAAAGAACACTAGTGACTCATGAGGAGTAGTTCTTAACCTCAAATATGTCCAACAACCAAAACAACAGGTATACATATAAAATTAGTGCTTTTGATATGAATCATTTGCTTTGTTATACCATGAACTAAGTGCTTTTGATTTTAATCTATCACAGTAAACTTCTTCATTGACAAGATCGGAATGTCCAAAATCCCTAACCCAGCTCTTCGTTGGCCGATAAACTCAGCTATATTAAACTTCAGTTTATCTTCCCCCACAACGGAAAATACCATACCACACATAACCCAATTTGACAGATGACAGATTGTCACAAAGACCAAGTTACGTCACATAAAATTTGCATGTGAACAAAATCACAAACAAATCCAGAAGGCAACATAAAATGGAAGTAGAAAAACCCAGAAACCAATTTCCAAATATGAAAAAGCAATAAAAAGTGACAAATCAAACTGCAAACTAACCTTCATAGAAGATAGAGAAAACAACTCATGATCAGTGTACCCATCCTCGGTAGCATCCACTTGCATCCCGGTTGCTTTCCGTGATTTGTCCTGGAAGTTCAAAGTGAAGTGAATCAAACCAAATAGTCAATGAAATAGGTATACATAAGAAAAAGAGTAAATCAGAGTCTGCCCCGAGTTTGGAAGGCTCAGCCCATGATGCAATCGTTGAAACTCAATGTTCTCAAAACCCGCTGGCTGTGGGTTAAGACAGTCTTAAAAAAAAAGAGAGAAGAACATACAAAAAATGAAAAAACAAAGAAATTACGCCCTCTATTTTCCTATATTCCAGAGGCATTGTTTCAGGCCTTGAACTCAGCCTAACACTAAGTTAGCCAACCAAAGACGAGGCTTCAATTGCCTAGCAAAAAAAATGGGAGACTAGGCCTAAACCATAGACAGCCACCTTAAATGGCCACAAACTTCACAACAAGGTGCACAGTGCACTCGATATAATAATATTACAGGAGAGATTTGTTTAGCCAAAAGTGTTCAGGCAACTGAAATTAAGAACGATGCAAGTGTTTACAAAGTTCTTGAGTCGCAGCTCACATCGATGTGGAGATAGAGCCAGAAGTTAGGCTTCAACAAAGGTGATTATAAAGGTTTGTGCATGCCAGAAAGAGTGGGAGAGAGCACAAGGTTACAACAAAAGCAAATGAATCAGAGAAAAAGGGAAAGGTAACCGGAGATATGGGCTTTGAACCTTAGCTTGTCTTTTTGCGAGAAGTTTTTTAGCTCGTTTCTTCTTACGATCCATAGCATAAGTCAACTCCTCCATCTCATTAAGCATTTTCTCATCTTCATTAACTTTACTTTCAGGCTCGACATCGCTGGTTGAAGTAGCCTTGTGTGAAGGTGACAGTGCCTTTCTTATACTCATACGCCACCTAAAAGACAAAACCAATATACAAATTTGCATTTAGTAGCTTGATTACAAGCTGCATATGACAGCAAGGAAACTAAAAAATGCAATTTTGTGGAGGAAATCACTGATATATTTTATGGATAATCACAAATGCATTTGAAATGCCTAATATTCAGCACATAAGATGATTCTTGCAATATTTCCCATCGCTACTGAAATACCCTTATGAAAATAAAAATTATGATAGTACCATCGACTGAGCAGACACTGTACGGGACATAATCAAGGAACTCCAATCATTGTGCAATGGAACTCTAATCAAGAACATGTTCATAAAGTGTCACTTACTTCAAAAGATGCTTGAAGTCTTGCTTCCCCAAGACACGCAAATCATCACATAGAGCTTTAACCTGGAAGGGAATACATGTGCAAAATATTTAACAGCTGTAGAAAATGAGCAATTGGAACCAAACACATTGCACACAAATGCAGAGTGTACCTCTTCTGTTGTCAGGTCATGATCTGTTATAGGCAAACAAGCAGGATCACCGAAAGTGATAGATGCAACTGAACCAAGAATCTCAAGGGGAGAGTCAGACCAAACAAAATCTGAAGCTGAGCAAACCTTCCTCAAAACTGTTGCCCCATCTTCATACCTAGAATGAGTAATAATGAACAAATATTTTTTGTCATTGAATTTTTTTCTAAAGCACATATTAAGGTGAATTAGAACAATTCAAAAGAAAATATATATCCTAGGCATTGTTCTATCATGGTTCACACCAACGTAATTTGTATGTCTCATAAGCACATCAATAAAGACAGCGTAAATTTTGATGCCAAATGACAACTCTAGTGGTCCCCATCTTTCCTTACAACGAAAGTGAAGCACAAGGTTCTCATGGATATCTGAGTATCAATAGAATTGGAAGAACATATAGAAATTTCATTAAGGATTTACCCATCACGGTGTCTCTTTTGCTTGGTTCCTCTAAGTACGTCCAACACCTGAGTCAGTTAAATGATAAGACAGTAAAATTATTGTCACGTAAAAATAAAACTACATAAAAAGGTGAAGTTCAAGACTTGAATGAGGAAAGTTTCTAAATAACTTATATCAAACACCTTTGGAGGTTCTTTGCCTCCCTGGAATAGATGCTTAAAATCAAGAAGACGGGGATCAATCTTTGCAGGGGCCTTATACTTGAAACCGATGATATAAATCTCAGCAGACGTTGAACGACTGGCTGCAGGTTTATCGACATCTACCTTTTCGAATAGCTGCAACGAAATTACCAACATCAGAGTTTCTTCTATTTACATGATCATACCAGAACATAAAGGTATGAGATAAAGAAACATCACCTGTCTAAGACAGTACAGGACAGCACTGTAATCTTGAGACCTGAAAACCTACAAAATGCCAGTAGTAAGTATCCAACACGGAGGCAAAATGAAGCCTCAAAGCACTTAAAAATGAAATGAGAATAAAAAGAACTTCCAAAGCCAATGTAAATACTGCAAACGCAGTTGCAATATCTCATCCTGCAGAAGATAACATACATGCAAATCCCAAATATTGTTACACGATCTTGGGTAGAACTCAAGCTAGCTTGTGAAGTGAGGGTGCCCTCACGCTTATATACTTCATATTACTTTGGTACCCAGGCGATGTGGGACTTCGCTTCACACCCTCCCTCACGCGCAGCATGCTCACTCGGCAGCACCTGCCGGGTGCAGGCCAGAGACACGTACCCTACCCATCCCGGTACCCAGCTCTGATACCATGTTACACGATCTTGGGTAGAACTCAACCCCAAAAGCTAGCTTGTGAAGTGAGGGTGCCCTCACGCTTATATACTTCATATTACTTTGGTACCCAGGCGATGTGGGACTTCGCTTCACAAATATCCACACACAAGGTCATTTCAAGCACTTGCTCAAAGCTTGACCCAACTCTGAACTTAGTGAAAAAAAATCCTAATAACCCATCCACTCAAATACTCAAACTCAAGGGAGACTTCTTTCATGGCTACTTCGTGACTTTCAAATTTATCACTATGCCACTAATTAAGCTTTTAAGCCTAAACTTGGAATTCTTGAACTTCAATTTGCCTATTAGGGTGCTCCATACAAAATGAAGCTTATAACCAAATACTCGATCCAACTAAGTTAAAAGTTGAGTATATGGCAGGCAAAGACCTTGTAGCATTTCAAAATCTTGTGCAAAAACTCCAACTCTTGCACCAAATGTATCTCACGTATACCAATACGATTTATAAAATGAAAGAACGATATACAAAACGTATACCGATTTTAAAATTGACTCTGTTTTGACATTGTGCTAAAATGGAACCAAACCAGTGTAGTAGCATTGCTATCTTTCGACCTTATGACACTGTAGCAAGCAAAAAAAATTCTTTGACAATGCCATTTTGGCAAAGGGTTGGACATGCTCCAAGGATGCAATACATAAGCTGCTAAAATTGGGAAATAGCATCACATAAACATATCTTAAACATGATTCAACTGAGAGTGAGAGAGAGAGCGTGTTTACTTTAGTAACAAACGTTCCTTTCGGTGCCAAAAACTCCGTAGCAAGCTTAACAGAATCAATAACCAAAGCATTCTGACTCGTCGCCTCTTGAGCCCACGCCCCACCAACATTCGGCGACCCATCATGCAACACCAAATCGAACGCCCTACACCCATTCTCATTCATGAGCCTCTTAACCGTGGCCCTACACTGTGGCTTCGTGATGTCCTCTTCAACGCCGATAGCGCCGCGCACGGGGCGGATAGGGACGAGGTCGACGCCGATGACAAGGCTTCCGACGGGGACTCGCTCTACGGCGACTTGCATCCAACCGCCTGGGGCGGCGCAAAGGTCGAGGACGCCGCGTGAGGAGCGGAGGAAGCTGAATTTGGAGTCGAGCTGGACGAGCTTCCATGCCGCGCGAGATCTGTAGCCGTGTTCTTTGGCTAAGTGATAGTATTTGTCCAAACGATGCTTTCCTTTCACCTTGCCCATTTCTTCTCTCTAGGGTTTTCAGCGATAGAGAGAGGGGTGGAGTGGAGGTTTTGGGGGCGGGTAATTGGACTAGGGTTTATGTAGGGCGGTTGGAGAGTTTAGGTTTGGGAAACTGATGGGAAAAGAGTGGAAAAGAAAAATATTTCTCACACCCCCATTTTATAATTTACACTCTTTTTTTTATCTTCATCTTCATGAATATATAATACATTACCTTTAGATGTGTGAAAAATGTGAATTGAAAAAAGACAATATTATAAATTTATGTGGATAAAAATAAAAAAAGGGAGTGTGAATTGCATAATGGAGGGAGTGAAAATCATTTTCCTATTTCTTCCTCGATTTGGTTATTAATAATAATAGTAGAAAATTACAAATATGTAAGAAAAGTTAATTTTTCTCCTCCTTTTCTTATCACTTCTACATTGTGAGAATGATGATGATAGACTATGAAAATGGTAGAGAGTAAAGTGAAAAAGAGAGAAGGAAAAAAAAATTGTGTTTCGTTACGATGGAAGCATTGTTGCCAATAAAATTTCAACGCAAGGTTTTGCAATAAGGAAAGTCGCAAGAAAAAATGTGTTTAGGTAAATAGATCTTACATATTATGATAACAACGGCTTTCATTGTATAGACGAAAAGGAAGGATAAATATAAAATTTCTTTTAAAGATAACTAATTTCATGTCTTGTAGTAGTAATTTTTTTCAAAGCAAAAAAGAAGAAAACTTCATATGCATTAATGGCTTGTATAGGATTCTTTAATTTTTGGCATTTTCTTTCTAATTTGTTTTATTGATTAGTAAATAAAAATCATTCTTGGTTCACTTTCTATTTTTTCCTTCCATCATTTTTTAGCATCCTCTTGCTAATTAAACATGCCTTTATATTCATTTCTCAATATTTTTTTTTTTCACAATTTCTATTTCTTTTCATTTATCTTTTTTTCCCTCCCCTTCTACAAGTTCCAAACGGACATTAACCGATGTTCGATTGATTGCTTCTTCTTCACAAAAATGGTAAAAATTAACTCTTTTCCCTTTTTTGAACTTGGTTTCATTGCCGAGCAAAAAAATCTTGGTTTTATTGCTATAGTGTAGGGCTTTCATTGCCTTTCTTGAATTAATTTTTTTTCCCTCTTCCTTTTTTGGTGAAAGGGAATAAACAAAATTATCCTTCAGCTCTATAAGTAGGAAAAATTATTTCCCAAGCATTAAAAAATAATTTCACGTAGCTCATTTCAATAGGGAATTTTTCAATTTTTTTCTGATTTAACACAATTATGGCCTAGGTATCCTTATCAAATACAGTATTATCATCCAACCCTGAAAAGCACCACTAAAAGCAAATTATGAAACAGGCATTATACAAACACCCCAAACTGTGTGGCCAAAGCCGCCAAACTATCTTCTTTTTTTCACATAATGGTCAGAAAAGGTTAGTGAAGTGTATAACTGCAGCGCGCAGTGGTAACCGGCAAGATTCAAATATGCCGCTAGGACTGGAACCACCGGTTTTCCATGCCCGCTAGGACTGGAACCACTGGTTTTCAGTACATGGAAATTGCACAGGAACAACAAAAGGTATACGAGAGTGAAACAGGTAAATAAAAACAGAACTGAGTCTTCATAAGATGTGTATTTTGCAACACAAATGAATGTACCATAATCAAACGACATGGTACCAATACTACAACGATATCATCTATAGCAATGAATATTCCAAACTATTTGTTTTTTTTTTTTCCCTCTTCCATAATCTGGTCCTTGGATCCAATTCCAGCAGGTCAAGTTAAAGAACCAGCAAAAGTTTTAGTCCCCTCGGGAGCCACTGCTACTTGAAGCAGGCTTCTTGCCACCGTATTTCTGTTACAAGAAAAATGAATAACGGTGAAAAGGGGATGTGAGAGTGTGTGTGTGTGAGTGTGTGACTTTGTGTGTGTGTGTGTGTGTGTGTGTGAGAGAGAGAGAGAGAGAGAGAGAGAGAGGAGAAGAAGATTTGTCGTGGGCAAAATTAGACGGAGCAAAGAAGTGAGAAGTGTGTAAAAACCGTGTGACTCAAGCACCCCAAAATGACATAGTGGGACTTGCTAAAACAGCTTCAGTGTCGAGCAACAACACGATAACAGAAGTACTTGCAGCAGCAGATTTTCAGAAAACATGCACTAATTGAAGCTCACCTGCTTGCCGATATTGAATGGGAGATATTTGTACTTGATCATGTGCGCGATTTGGCGCCTCATTGTGAGGACAAATAGAACGATCCAGTAAAACAGTAATATAGGCCAGAAGACGGGGACATCAAACATGGAAAAGAAGGTGAGGACAAATGCTATGCAAAAAGCCTTGGTGATAGCGTACCTGGAACCAGCAAAAACAAAAACAAGAAAATTATACCCCTGCTTAAATAAGGACTTGGTTTCTCATTCAGATGAGATTATTCATATCAATTAAACAGGAGCACACTTCAAGAGAAGGAAAAATCCACACCTGATCCGCAAACGCTAGAAACTGTTGAAGGGGAGAGCTTAGTTAAAATATCAGTTCATATACTTTCCAGTTCCAGTCATTAATGAAGCAATCACTAAAAACGCTACATCTTCCAATAGATTTCGTTTCAAAGTTGTGGAATATAAGCCGAACAGTCCCAGTCATAGTTCAACTCAAATCTAACTAAACTAACAAAATATCCTAGCTGAAAAGAACAATAATACCGACAGCCAATTCCTTGTAAAAGGAAAGGAAGCTAACATAATGCTCAAAGGTGTCGGACATGGAATATCCAATTTCAGCAAATGAAACAAATCACCAATATCAATAACGCAACAATTACCAAAAAGGTGAACACAGAAGTAGATAAATAACCACTATATTTCCCATGAAAAGAAGACGGGGTGCCACACTAGATGTTTCTAGAAGGTGACAAAGCACATAATTCAGTGCAATGGAGGATAGAGAACTCTGATAAATTACATAATTGTTGAGAATGTGGAAGCATACAGATTGGATGTGAGAGAGAGAGAGAGAGATAGAGAGAGAGAGAGAGAGAGAGAGAGAGATTGGTAAATGACAAAAGAAGCGAAACAAAGTACGCCAATATGCTTCAATGCGCCTCTAATGTGCCACAAGAGGTAAATCAAGTTACGTACACAACAAAATCGGCCCAACATCAGCCATATGTGAAATGACATAACTATAACCTCAAGGAACCGGTGATGCATGAATCACGTGCGAACAACATTAAACAAGGAATCTTTCCCATTCTTCTCATCAACAAACTACCTATGATGTATAGCTTACTAAATAATATCAACAAGCATGGACGAAATGAAATAAGTTCACAAAAAACAGTCTGCATTCATCGCTCGGGTAGATGGGGAAACACTACACATCAGAACCGACGGAACGTAAAAGTAAAACCCTAGGCACAACATAAAGAAATTAAACCCTTTGGTCCCAAGGAAAATTTTGGTGGTTGTCCTCAAGTCCCTTAAATGTTTTGATTGAGCTGATATGCCATTGATATGATTTTCAAGTCAGAAAATCTATAATATTCTGATCAGGTGTGGACTTTATAAGCTACAGGAAATAAAATAAAATAAAGACGGGAGAAAATCATAACAGCAAAAGTAACATTTTTGTATAAAAGTAATCAATTCCATTAAGTTTTCGATCACTTCTCAAAAACGTAATGCTCCAATATTTCTTTTCAGCTAACTGAAAAAAAGGACGCCAAATCACAACACAACTACAAAAAACTTGCCGCCGTATTAAACAAGACACAAAACAGGTCGAGTTGTAACCACTAAACCAATGGCTGCCGGCTACACAAAAAAGTTAAATATATTAATGAAGGGCAATACAATTACCAGAACTTGAACTCAGGGAGGCGGCGAATGAACGGCTTGAACTCATCCGAACCTTTTGTTGGTAGAGATGGCCCATCAGAAGGTTCCAGCTCAGGATCAACGAGAGGTGACAAGAACCCAATCAACAAGTTCAATACATAGATACCCACACCATAGGAAATAATATAGAACCCTTGAAGATAGAAAACCCGCAGAGCATACAGGCATGCCAAAACGAAAGTTCCAGTCCATCTGTAAACAGCATGAGGAGTACTTTTGTCTAAGTAAAACTGGAAAAGTTTCCACGCGTCGTGCCTCCATTGATTTAGAGGTGCAGATGCCGAGGCACCATTGCCTCCATTGCCCTCCATCGAAAATAAGCTTCAAATTCCTATGGGTCATAAAAAGCTTCAATCAACTAAAAGCATTCAGTGCTATGATTCTATGAGCACACCCCAACGGCCAAGGACGTACACAGTATTTCAACAGTGGGTGGGCGAAAATTAGTTTACTTGTCACATATGAGAAGCATATCATAAAATAGTGTCAAATAAACTATCTTGCATGTTTTCGATCAACCTATAGTCATGAAGTTACAGTTAATCAGTTATGTATAAGGGTAGATCCATACCATCTTCTGCTTCCCTATGCATTTCAAAAGGTAAGACGTAGAATCTAGTATTAAATTTTATAGATGCATACAATCTTAAGAGGACGATAACCCAATTTTTCGACATAAATCTTGGATGGCCTGGTGTCAAATTGTTTCACAAGGCATTGGCGAGCAAACCTATATATTTTCGACGTTTTTAAGAAAAACCTACTATAATTCTGTAACAAATTTGAAACTTGGTAGGGCGGTTGCCCGGGGTCATCAGCCCCTCGGTCCATCATTTCCTATGGCGAACACCAGAAATACTATGAGTCTTATAATTGGTAGCTAGGAGGAGAAATGTAGTGGAAGGATTGAGGTGAACAAACAAGTCAACTCAGACGAAAAAATCCCCAAACCTATAAATACTATTCCTAACTCTTTCTCCGCGTTGCCAAATGGGTAAAACAAAGAAAACCCTAAACTACGCAGCAAACCAATAAAAAGAAAGGAAAAACCTAGAATACCTAAAGTTCAGAAGCAAATCGACAATGGTCGGGACCTAAATCAGAAACCCTAATTCTCCGGGAATGTATATGCATATATTTTGCGGGCATACGTACATATGCGTGCATTGAAATGTATGTGGGGATATTATTTAAGAAGCAATCAATCCAGAGTTGAATTAGGGTTCATTAATTGAAGCTTACCTTCGACGACTGTTGGAGCAGTGGGCGAGATTGTTGGGGAGAGGAGAAAAGAGGAGAAACGGATCTGTTCAAGTAAGGTGAGTCTTCATACACTTATCATTCAGTGTTGAGGAGGACGGGTGTCTACTATGGACCCGGGGTCCCTACCCCTAGATCTATCATGTAGCGCTAATCCGAGCCGTTCATCTTCTTAATCGATGGTTTTAATTCACAGAAGTAGTTTTTATTGGTCAAAATTAATTCTTGTTGATAAGAATTAACAAATATATCTGAACCATTGACCCCGAAATAAACGATTGAGATGGGGGCGCTACACTCTAAATTGAGAAGGGGAGCGGCGCTATTAATAGAACCCCAATTCCGATTTCTATATGGTTGTTTTCTTGGGATCAGTGGTCCACCGTGTGGTGCAGGGATTCCGTCGTCCATTACGAAAATACGCATCTCAAATTTTATTTAAGCAATGGACGGTTCAAATTCACATGGGACTCGAATTAAATTTGAACTTTATATTTTCACAATGGACGACCAGATACCCCACACCACATGGTGCACGACAGGAACTACAATACTCCACTCCTATTTTTCTTGTACTTTTTTTTAGGGTGGATCCAATGTTTCAAATTAAATTATTTTTGTCGACTTAAAAATATTTAATATAAAAAATGTGTCTAAGAATTCCAAAAAGTTAGGCTTTGTTTGGAAGTTAGGAAAAGAAAGAGAAAAGAAGTAAAAATAATTAAGAAGGAAATATGAGAGAAAATTGAAGAGAAAATAGAAGGAAAGTTAAATAGGAATTTAGATATTTTCCCCTCTCTTTCTTGAGAACCAAACAAAGGAAGGGAAAATTTAAAAACTTCCCCTTCCTTTCCACTCATTTCCTCAAGAACCAAACAGACAAAAATAGGGGAAAACAAAAATCAAGGAAGAACAAAAACATTTTCCGTAGTGTTTGGTACTTTTTAAATTTTTGTTGGTCTTATAATTTTACTTTTCGATTCTCCTCATCGAAACTAACCCACAAATTTTTGACAAAAACTTAAACAAAAATATCACTACACACATCAACATACTCACTTGCTTTAACAAAAAATAATTTTGCTTTAGTCCATACGCACCCTCGGCTGCAGTATGTTAATAACATATGACTTTTACGAAAATATTCTCTCATTGTCCACAGTATTGTTTGTTTATACAATAATTAGCTAATAATTCTCAATGGGGGTATACAATGAAAGATAGAATTGATATTGTAATGTCTAATGAAATTGATATCCGTATATGAGAAAAAAATATTTAATTTACAAGTAACATATTGAATCATATATTGTTGAAGGATAAAGGGTAGCATTTGAGAGATCAATAATGAAAATACGAAAACTACTTGGGAGAAGAGAGTAAAATTTTAAAACTAACAAAAAATTTGTTGCTTAAATTCCGTTGTACGACCCATCGATTGATGACAACACTGTCAATAATACAGTACATGTGGGTTGTGTTTGGTTTGGATTTTGGATTTTGGTTTTTGTAATGATTAGAGGGAGAAATAGGGATAATAATTAAAAAATAGGGATTAATGATTAGAGAGCGATAGAGAGAAAAATGAAAATAATTTTTAAAAATAGAAATAATAATTGGATAATAATTAAGAAAACTGGGTCTTGAAACCCAAAACGAACAAGACCTCACTGAGTGACCAATATAGGAGTATTTTTATGCGAAACACTTTTACTGCAAGGTTTTCAGATAAAAAAACAAATTTCCCTCTCTGTTGTAGACCATATTTTTATGGGAAACACTTTTACTGCAAGGTTTTCAGACAAAAAAAAAAAAGTTACAAATTTCCATCTCTGTTGTAGACCACACAAATTTCCCTATTGAAATGAGCTACATAATTTCAGAGGACTGAGTTTTACCATATATTTTGTAGCTATATAAATTTTTTTCTACCTCTAATGGCAAAATTAAATACCATTTTATTTTGTAAGGTCATCTACAACCCTCATCAAATGTTTAATCAAATTCAAATTGGATGAAAAAATTGTTAAGCTAACATGAAGTTTCAGTCCTTTCATCATTAATATCAAATTAAGGAAGAACTAAATGTTTCATCAAATTTAGGGAGAATGAGCTAATATAAATTCCTTCACCAATTGTTGAATGGTACATTCCATAAATTATGAATATTATTTACCCCAAAAAATATATATTATGAATATCTTTTGTGTCCTCGTATCTTTAAATACAACAGTAACATTTTAAATTTATTGTTCTTTACTTAAATACAATGGAAATATCTTGTAGGTGTGTCCATTAATAGAGTTTTGGGATATGGTGAAAAATTTATAAATTATTCAATAAAAAATTTAAGGATAGCCATTGAAATCCTCAAAATCAAATCAAACAATTGGTCAATCTTTTTAGTCAAATTTATTTGTTGTCATTCGATATACATCAGTGGGGGTTAGCGGGGGAGTTAGTGAGTTAGTCTAGAAGGGGTCTATAAGCTATCCAAAATCCTAAACCCCGAACCCCTCAGCCGAGGCTCGAATCCTGGTCTCGCTTGTGGGAAAACCAGGAGATAACCGCTAGGCTAAAAGCCCTTGGTTTTTTAGTCAAAATTGGTGGGGAAATTTTTTGAAGGGGTCGAGATAGGGGTACACATACACCCGGTTGGGCCGATTTCAGACCAAGCTTATACTAAATAATAACGATATTTGTGCATTCCCAAGCTCGATCTATTTATAATCGGATTTCATTTAATATGTCCATGCCCAACCCAAATAAATTTTCAATTTTATAAGCCCGTACAATAAGACCATTTATTTTTCTAAAGCATAGTATCACAAATATAAATTAATCAACTATAAGGATTACAATTACAATTCACAGCCGTAATAATATACTCCCTCTGTTCTAATTTGTTTGCTCACTTTGGGAAACGTGTATTTTGTGGATGTTAAAAAATGTACTTCCGTATAATATTTTTAAATTTTGTTTACACCAAATTAAAGTACTCAATGAACACTTTAATTTGGTATAAAACAAATTAAAAAATTATATCGAGAAACATATTTGGGAAAATGACCAATAAGTGGCAAAAAGGACAAAATATGACCAATCAGCGGTCATGGTTTCACAAATGCCCAAATCATGGCAAGGAAAAAAAATTTATACATACATGGTATTTTATACCTGCAATGCCCAAAATACCCTATGTAATTTCCCCCTCCAAAACCAAACGTAACCCTGTTATTTCCTTCCCCAAAATCAATCGAAGAAGAAGAAAGAAGACAGTCGAAGATGAAGATCGAACCAGAAGAAGACGATAGAAGAAGAACGTCATACCCACTCGATGCCGACGCCCGACGCGACCCCGACTCCTTTCGCAATCCCGACGCCACCCCCACCCCCAAGGTCCTCTCTCTCTCTTTCCTATGATACAAAAAAATTAGCGTTCTCGAAATTATGAAACCCTGGAGCTTGATTGCAGCTTGTAAAAGCCCTAAAGTTTGGTTCTGTAAAAAATTAGGGTTCCTGAGGCTGAGGAACCCTAGCAACTGAGTACGTTCTGTAAAAGCCCTAAAATTTGGGTTAATTAATACGCGTATTTGATATGCTTAAGGGTTTCATCTTTATTTTGGGTCTGCTTAACTACTACCACTTTTTATTATAAAGGACCTGAACTTTTAATTGATCTGCAAAATTATGATTATTCGTTGGATATGCGGAGCCTTGGCTGCTTGTTTTCTTGAATGGTATGGGTTACACATTCAACTGGCGAGTATCGTCTGAGTTTTTCACTTTAATAAAAGGTAAACTTCTTGTTTGCTTATCACACTTTAGTGCCTTGTGTAGATATTTCGCAAGGTCGTTTCTTTATGGACATGACAACAATGATCAGCTCGCCCAAATTGCAAAGATAACAGAATTTGTTGAATTCACTGAAGTGAACTTATGAGATTATTATAGTCCTAATTCTCAGTTCGTGTCACATTACCGAATGGAATTGGTCAAATCTCTGGGATGAAAAGTTTGGGAAATAGGTTTTGCTGGCTATATTGCATTTGTTGTTGCTAATTAAAGACTTGTGTAGTTGTGCTAACGTTGGATTTTATATGTTGGATGATTTTTCTTTTAGTAATCTTTGATCAAGGGCTGTCCATAATAGGGGATGAATCTATTTTGCCCCTTTTCCCTTTACTTCATTAGCTCGAATAAAACATTCTGGTAGTCGATGTGGGGAAGAGTACAATGTGCTTAGCGGAGACATGGTTTGGCAGGAACTTATGAGTTTCTCAGTGGATGTGAAAGGGGGTGTCAGGTTGACTGAGCTGGAATACCTCTTGACCTGTTTTACAGCATCATGTGGAGATTGATGATCTTGATCCTTGGTTTCCATCAAATATCTGTAGAATCAGTCCAGGTTCAAATCACTACATGAGCTCAGCATATCGAGTGTGCTTTCATCTCCAGTGGTATAACTTCTAATCATTAATGTATTTAGGGTAAAAATCACTTAGACCCCTTCATCTATCACTCATCCACACATACACCCCTTCATCTTTAAAACCAATCAACCACACCCCTTCATCTTTTAACACGTATCACTTAACACCCTTCTGTTACCCTTCCGTCAATATCTTTAACAGAAGTTGCCCCTTTCCGTCCTAATACACATTTTTATACCACATTTACCCTCATCTTCATCCCTTCCCTTACAAAAAAACCAGTCTATGGGCTTCATTCAAATACTCTTCCGATCTTTATCAGGAGGTCAAAGTTTGGTGGGATTTATCTATATCTTCTACCACATTTTCTTTTCGGCAT
>JAXBDA010001448.1:0-50445 GCA_036023075.1 Gaultheria prostrata | reverse complement strand
GTAAAGGAAGACAGTACCGATGCCGCGGTAAGTCAAATATCAAAAAATATCTCACATATGCATGTGCATAGTTTGAGTGGCAGGCATGCCATTCCAGGGAGGCTGTACCAGAAATCATCTCTCGGATCATTAACTCATTAACTAATTCTTTTCCAAAGGATAACTTTTTTGTTTTATAGACAAAACCACCCACCATTTATGTTTTATAGACAAAACCACCCACCATTTATGTTCTACGCTTCCACCAAACAACATCATAACTCCTTCAATAACTCAGTCTTGAGCATTGCTGAAATCAAATCCTGGTGGGCTTTCTATTTATACCAGATTTTGCCCCACCTCTATTTATCAAAACAAATCGATGACGTCGACGCTTGTAGGAAAGAGATCATCAAGCATAAAAAACAGTCTTACCGTGTAGAACACGCGATTCCCGGTAAAGGAAGACAGTACCGACGTCGCCCCTGATTATTGGGATTAGTATTGGTGTGTTTGGTTAGAATGAGATAAGGATGTGATAAAGATAACGGGGATTACTTTTGTCGGATTAGTGAGGAGGGAGACTAGCTAACACCGCCCGTCATTGGTATTAGTTAGTTTCCCCACATGAGGTACTAAATAGACAAATAGTCTCATATTGTCCAGTCTTGCGGCTAATTCTGAGTGCACCAATCATGGGATTAAAGAATAATGAGAAGCATGTGGACCCTTGTGTCCCCTTAATCCTTATCCTTCCTTTCTAGTCTTAAAATCAAACGAGAGCATTGCTATGTAGTAGTATGGAAGAAAATTTGACATTTGACAGCATGAGTGGTATTAGCAATGTTTCAAGAATATCAAATACTATCTTGTAATTATTACTCCCTCCATCCCATATTTGTTGTCCCCTTGCACTATTCACTATACCTCAAAAAAATTATTATATTTTTAAGGGTCTTAATGTGTGTCCTTGGGGCATATGATAAGAGTGTATTAACTCTTTCATTTAACCGTATTTATACGGAGAATATAAGTTTCAAAATCATAGTCATTAACTCATTAACTAATTCTTTTCCAAAGGATAACTTTTTTGTTTTATAGACAAAACCACCCACCATTTATGTTTTATAGACAAAACCACCCACCATTTATGTTCTACGCTTCCACCAAACAACATCATAACTCCTTCAATAACTCAGTCTTGAGCATTGCTGAAATCAAATCCTGGTGGGCTTTCTATTTATACCAGATTTTGCCCCACCTCTATTTATCAAAACAAATCGATGACGTCGACGCTTGTAGGAAAGAGATCATCAAGCATAAAAAACAGTCTTACCGTGTAGAACACGCGATTCCCGGTAAAGGAAGACAGTACCGATGCCGCGGTAAGTCAAATATCAAAAAATATCTCACATATGCATGTGCATAGTTTGAGTGGCAGGCATGCCATTCCAGGGAGGCTGTACCAGAAATCATCTCTCGGATGCTCGTTTTTGGACCAATCAGCCAGCTATATTCTCGGGACATCTAGTCAAACATCAAAACTGTTGGATACACTCGTTTTATCATTTCTGATTGATCTGTTCAAGCCACGTCAAAATCGAAGGACATTTGACCCGTGAACTGTCACCCCACTTTTACCTTTACCCGGTAAAAATAGGCGAACAAGGCCAGAAGACCCAGGTTTCTTCTATACAATTCCAAATCTTAACAAACTTCATATTTAAGCTTCACGTGATAAAAATAAGCCTCACGTCAAGTTTCGGGCTATTTCGAGCATGTTTGCTATTTTCGGGGACATTGCGCTTCTCGAGACGGTCGATTCCATGTTCATGGATATCAAGACTCAATTTTTGAGATCTAAACCATTGACAATTCCTTTCGAACCATACTTAACTTCCCTGAAAAATTTTAGGCCAATCGGACTTCGTTTGGTCATCCGATCGCTTACAACACTCCAATTCAACCGAGAACTGAACGATCGCGTTTCTCTAACTTTGAAGCATAATTTGGAAAAACAGACACCGCCACAACATCCAGAGTACCTCAAACCCTAAGGATACTTACCTGGACATTCATGGATCAAAGAACCGTACACGAGCACGGTCGAGCCGAAGCTACACCACACAAAGCGGTGCAAACCACACAAACGACTATTCCATAGGCAACTACTATGAGGCAGACCATGGGGGCCGCTGACGAGCCCAAAATATTGTCGCATAGCAGTACTTATATTGCATATTGTTTGACCTTTATCGTGCTTAATTAGATATTATTATTATCTTTTTGGTAATTCACATTAAATTATTAATTTGCAGGAAAAAGATGATAATAACTTATATTTTGGCCATTGGATTCAAAAAGCGCAAAATCCGTGATCACAAATTTATCAAGCATGCCGCGAGATTCTGCCAAGGTTTTCATATGGAATATCTGCCTACAAAGGGTTTTAATTGTGGTAAACATAAAAGAAAGGCCACCCCATAAAGGAATTACCAGCACATATGTGATATACATGGATTCGAACGTGGGTTTCAAGTTTACACGAAATACATATGGCAAGGGAATCATGGTGTTGTAGACACCCCAATTTTTGATAACTTGTGCATCCCCGATGATAAAAAGAACACTGAATATACCTTGGAGCGAGTCCCTTGGGTCGAACGGGTCAAAAGAACCAAAATCCCAAAACCACCTGAACCGCACGGCTTCATTCCCCAAACCGTACGGTTTAAAAATCCAATTACACCATGCGGTGTGGCTACAAGCACCGTACGGTCCATCTCAGGACACCGTACGGCACCACTTCTGTTACCGCGAATCCTGGGAGTAATCATCTCGGCCAGTAGCTCAGAACAAATATTGGTTTCGTACGAAGCAAAGAGCTACCCCGTAGCTCGACTTCTTGCCGTGAGCAGCTCGTTTAACGTGAGAAGGTAGCCAACCTCGTTGCCTATATAAGTCGAGCTCTATCAACGGGCTCGAGACCGAAAAAATTTCAAAAGAGGAGAAAGCGATCTCACTCGTAAAACCCATTTACTCTCAAGGTTGTCATTCCAAAATCTCACTCAAACAACCATACTTGAGACCTTCAAATCCAGAAACTTGTCCGAGCGTTTGATCCAAGAAAAACATCCCGAAGGTATAAACCGACGTTCTTTGGTCAAAATCATTGAATTTGGCCATGTGAGGGGAGAATTCCTTGCATGGATGAGTCTTCAATACTCTCCCCAAGTTTGGAAATCCACTGTATTCAACGAAAGTGATAATTTCCTTACTATCGCAAAATCTCCGAAATATATTCGGGTGATTAATCTATAATCATCCGATTTAATTTCAAAGGAGACACATTCCTCTTTATCAAAATCCTCTTCCAAAATTCTTCGAAAGTGTCAAAAATTATGATTTTCATGCCAAAAATCGAGCCTAAGTTCCATTCTAACGAAAAAATTAAAATTTTTGAAAACACAACGAACAGTGACACCGTACGGCATCAGGGTTACACTGTGCGGTGTGGTTTTTCATACCGTACGGCATCAGTGGAAATACATTTTCAATGCTCTGTTTTCTGAAACCCGATGCTCTGTTTTCTGAAATAACCAGTGGAGTCTTATTGCAGTTGACCCCCCTCTATTTCCATTTCATGCACTTACGTCCCCTCATTTTATTATTTTATGTTATTTAATATCCATTCGCATAATACGGATTAATCTGTTCCTTTAATACAGTATTTCTTCCTGTTTCATTTATAAATTGTTTATCTAAATAAAGTTTTCAATAAAATATTTTTAGAAAAAAAATCCTACAAATATTTAGTAAAGACCGAAAAATTCCAGGCACGCGGGGTGCATTTTTCAGAGAAAACCTTCCCCGCGGGTAACCTGGCTCCCGAACCCAAATCTCTATTTTTCGCAGACCAAACCCTTTTTCAGCGGCACAAAGAGTCATTATTTTCTAAACTGTTTCTCGGGTACCAAATATTTTCCAAAAATTAAACCCCGGGTGGCGACTCTAAAATTTTCTTTTTCCCTTAAATTCACCTTTTTCTTTTTCAAAACAAACAATCGTGTGGGCCCCGACCGTCCACAGGTGTAAATAGGGAAAGAGCTATTACGCACTACGGGATTGAAAATCAGAGATGATTTGATTTCCTTGTCGGCTATTTGGTACCATTATATAAGAAATAGAGGCGACTACAGAGAAGGTATGAAGCAACAAAAGAAGCGGCAGCAATATACACCAAGGCAGCAGCACTTCGGATCACGCACAACACCATTAGACCGTGGCTGCGGTAGCGACCACGACAGAGAAGGAATACTACACGGCTGGAATAGAAGCAGGGTTTCACTTATTTTCATTAATTTGCGTAAGCTTTATTGCATGGTGTTTTATTATTATATGAACTTGTTTCCGAACTCCATGAGCGGCTAGTCGTGTAAACTAGGGTGGAGGATGAAACCTCATGTCTAGCAGTGATTCAATACAAACTCTCGGTTTATTTTTCTTAATTTACGATCTCATTGATTAATAGTTCTTACCTCTTTTAAATTCAATTTAGTAGTTTTGGATATGGATTCAATCATGTTTTTTCCATGATTTGAAACTACTGATTAATTATTTTGCCTGGTTATAAAATTTTGATTTCAAGTATTGGATATCCCTTGTGATTTGTACGCTAACTAGGGGTGAAGGCGCAAACCGGAAAAACCGGACCGCACCGGAAACCGCACCGGACCGGCCAGTTTGGTCTCCCATTTAATTCATGCGGTCTCGTCTCGGTTCCAAGTGTTTGAAAAACCGGTTCGGTTTACGGTTTTAGGGGTCTAAAAACCGGACCGGACCGGACCGAATTTATATATATATATCCTACCCTAACCATAAATCTCCTAAACACAAACACACAGCCGCCGCTCACCTCACTTCTCACTCTCACTTTCCCTCTCCCTCTCTCTCTCTCTACCTTATCTTCTCTCTGCCCCTCTCCACCCTCCACTCATCGGCGGTCACCGACAGCCCCAACCGCCGGTCACGTCTTTCTGTCACGTCTCTCTCTCTCTCCTTCTCTCTCTCTCTCTCTGTGTCGCAAATCTCGCGATCTCTCAATCTCAATCTCTCCACCCTCCACACTCACCGCCGAGTCACCGACACCCCCACAGACCTCAGATGGAGTGGAGCCACCATAGGCGACTGATCCAATGTCCAGGTAGTCAGATGGAGTGGAGTCACCCGTGTAAAATACTTAGTTGGATCTGGTTTGTTCCCAAATTTTTTTGTTCAACTGGTTTGTTCCTAAAATTTTTGTAATACCCGTGTAAAATACTTAGTGTAGAGTTTCTACAATTTTTTGATTTTTTCTCTCTTTTTCTATGATTCTAATGTTTGGATCTGCTATTGTTTGGATCTGTTGTTTGGATTTGTGACTCTGATGTTTGGATCTGAACTTGGTCTCTCTCTCTCGTCTGACCAAACCGGCGAAACCGAACCGGAACTGAATGAAACCAATAGAAACCAAACCTGCCTTATTTGGTCCGGTCACGGTTTGAAAAGTCCCCCAAACCGAATGTCCGGTTCGGTCCCGAAAATACCCCAAAACCGGACCAAACCGGACAGTTTTCACCCCTAACGCTAACGGATACATCGGATTTTTCGTGTCTTGAACCTTGAGGTGAGGAAGAGTGTACATAAATTGATTTCTTTTAAAACGCGCTTAACGAAGAAATTTCCCACGGTAATAGAGTTTAGCCACCAAATTACTGTGAAGAGAAGTAGAAAAAAATAAATCATGAGTTTGTTAAAAATCACTACGAATGCACGGGTGTGGATTCCGAAACTCTAGTTATTTTTTCTCAACCGGTAGTCTCCACTTACTTTAAATTAAGTTTAATTATTTTCTTTTGCCAACTTTAGTTTTATTTTTATCCACAAACCAAACACAATCTTTTGGGAACTAGGTTAGGGTATTATTGGTTTAAATTTATCCAGTTTTCCTATTAAAAAAATTCACAAGTCCCTGTTGGTTCGACCCCGCTCTCGCCATAATATATTGCAATACGATTCGTGCGATTGCGAGTACATTAAAATTTCACAAGTTTTTGGAAAACTTGTTGTGAAATTTTAATGTACTCACAAGCGCACGAATCGTATTGAAGTATAACAATGCAAGTGCGAGGTCGAACCCACAGGGACTTGTGAATCTTTAATAGGAAAACTAAATAAGTTTAAACTGATTGTACCCCAACCTAGTTCCCAAAAGTGAGATTGATTTTATGAAGTAAAACTTAAACAAATGATGACAAAAGAAATAACTAAATTTTCGCAGGAAAATAGTGAAGATTAACGGTTGAGAAAAGTAATTAAGGTTTCAGATTCCACACCCATTAACTCATAAAAAAAAGTAACTAAGGTTTCAGATTCCACACCCATTAACTCGTATCAATATATGTTCATGATTATTTACTTTACCCAAAATTTCTTCATGATAAACTGAAAGCTAATTCCGTTACCATGGAAAATATCATCGTAAAAGTTTGTTAAAAAGTCTAATGTATGTTCCTATCCGCTCGCAGATATAAGACCAAATCATTAATTGTATCTGCTTTTAACAAATCACAATAAATATCCAGTTTTATAGTTAACAATGAAAAATCAGTATTCAATGCTAAAGACAATTCTAAATCATGAGAAAAACATGATTGAATTCATACCCGGAATTTATCTCAAACAATTGATTTGGAGTAAAAACAATTTAATCATAATAAAGCCACATATTTGGGTAAAATCAATTCTCACGAATACATTAATAATAGTCGTTAATAGGGCTTCATTCTCAACCCTAGTTTAAAATATTTAGCCACGCATGGAGTTAGAACGTATAATTAAATAATAATAACAAAACTCCAACGAATGTTAAAGCTTACAAAAGATAAGAAAATTTCCAAAGCTTTATTCTCCTCTTACTCTTCTTTATTTTCCAGCCGTGAATTCCAGCCGCAGCCCGCGGCCGAATGATATGTGAGAGCCCTCAGCCGAACTCTAGTGTTGCTGTTATATAGGCCATGTCCTCAATTAGGAAGATATAATTCTTTCCTTTTAAGTCCAATTTTAGCATAGCTTTGAGATCTTACATAGAAATACATATAGATATCACCAAATTGGCACCCATTAGTTGTCTTGGCACCCATTCTTCTTGCTTTCCAATGACAACTTTCAAAGATTCCTTCTTGGGAAAATTCACGTCCAAATGAGCAGTAGCAATTTTCTTCATATGGAAATATATTGGCATATATTTTATATTCTTTGCTTTCCAATTGGGATCAAACACTTACAAATCCAACAGCCGAGAGATAAGTAGTTATTACCTTTTTCCTGAAAATAAATAATTCACTATAAATAAACAACAATATAATAAACATAGCCAATTTCGCGCAATTATGGACTAACATCATATGATATGGAGCTCCTATATGTCAATATTTCGTGTTTATCAGCCGCCACGTGGCGGGCGCCTATCCCATGGTCGCCTACCTTTTTCTATATAAATAGAGGGGCACCCCTCCCATTATGACACACACTCACACAGCTCTGAGTTTGGTTTCGCCAAAGGCTGTAGCATTTCCCATAGTGCGATTCCGGACTCATAAATCACTAGCTTAGGTGGTAGCTCTGTCGGGTTTCTTAGAGAAGAAACTCTGGTAGCCAGAGTTACGCGGAAGCCCTGCCAGATTCCTCAGGTGGAATCTCAGGATATAGATACTACGCGGAAGCTCTGCCGGGTTTCTCTGAGAAGAAATACTAGTGGTCAGGGCTACGCGGAAGCGCTGTTGAATTTCTCCCGAAAGAAATCCGGATCATAGAATCCTGCCGTTACTTTGTCCGAGTACAAACTCAAAATCATCCAGTCTTGTCGTTATTCTATCTGAGTGCTGACTCAAAATCAACCACTTTCCGCCGAAGGCTATAGCCGATTTTTCCGGACGATTTTATCCGATATCCAGCGGAAGCTCTGTCCGATTCTCTACCCGGGAGTCTGTACTGACTCAAAATCAACCACTTTCCACCGAAGGCTATAGCAGAATTTTCCGGACGATTTTATCTGATATCCAACGGCAGCTCTGTCTGATTCTATACCCGGGATTCGAGCCGGGAGTCTGTAAAGGAATCGTTTTCAAATACCAATAATTGCTTGCTTATTTTTAGCATGTGGCAGAAATATTTAGAATTGTGTCGGCCCGACTACTGCCCATGGGTCGGGCCCGCGTCTAGTTTCGGACGTCGTAATACTACATACTTATATTCAATTAGTCTATGAGTCAATAAAATTCACGATAATGTAGAAGTACACTGTCACAGTGCACCGCATCTCGTTGAGGTTTGAGGCGAGGAATATCGAAAAGACTGTCAAAAACAGCGTACGCGCTGAAGCTGGTCTGGTGGGGGTCCTTTTGCCCTGCCTTTCCTACTGGATCTTTTCTGTTATTTTCTGAGATCGCTTACCTTAACTTGACTAGCTGTCCGGACAGTTCGTACAAAACCCCAAAATAAAAGCATCATGATTAATTCAATGAAACCAAATATATTTTCAAAAACCGGACCAAGGTCCCAACCACGGAGTGACCTGATTGTCCCTATATGCAGGAGATACGTAGGCAGCCTGATGAAGGTTCGATCACAACAAAACAATATATTTTCTCCCAAACTGATAATATGATATTATCAAATAATTTTTGGATATTTTTATATCAGCCTTCGGGCCCCATGTTACGCTGTCTAAGTTCCCGCGTAGGATCCGGACAGCCATTTATATTGTATCTATGGTATTATTTATATTGTATTTTATGTACATTTTCAGATTATGTCATGCATACACAGGAGTAGTAGGACCCGTTCCGACATTGTTCCAGTCCCAAAATCAGCTTCTCCCCAAAATAACCAAAATGTTGTTTCTAGTCTTTGGCTTAGTTTTCCCAAAAGAGTCAGTTAGGGAGTGTCCTACGGTCTGTTTCGATTTTCCTCCGATCCCAAAGTCAGCTCCATGTCAAAATTACTAAAATACCCCTCTGTCATATCCAGAGCCATTTCAGCCTACAAAATTGATATGAAAGCTTCCCGAGACCCGTCGATAGTCATTCGGACGCCCGAAACCAAATTTTACAAATTTTTACCAAATTACCCCTACCGGGGATGACCCGGGACCTGACAAAGATCATTTTTCCGACTCCGGTCATGTTCTTTTTAACTTTTACCATAAAATCTCATATATTTTCTGCAGTCATTTTTACTTTTCAAATTTGTACCGGATATGTCCCGGAGTCCGCCGGCAGCTAGTTTCGGCTCCGGATGGGATTTTTATAATCTGAGATCGAAGCGTTCGTCTGAGAGAGGAAAGTGACCCCTGTGCTCCTCTACCTACGTGTTGCAGAGCCTAATACCCCCAATACCCCCCACACACGAACAAAATAGCATTAGACCTAGGGGACACAGAGGGAAAATTTGCAATTGTCTGGAAAGACAGTCCGGTAATTTCACCACAAATGCGCAAAATTACAGAAAAGGACAGGAGTACTACCAATAATTACAACGAAGATAACGAGAGGTCTAGAAAATCGAGCAAATGTATCCAAATTGGACCAAAAATGGCCTAACATGAAATTAGAAAACCCTTTCATTATTGGCCCTATGGGTTGGAGGGCGATAATGCCACGACTAAAAAGTTTAGTGCCACGATTCTTGTCTACGTTTTACGTCATTACCCTTCAATCATATTGGCTCGTTCTCTTTCCTGAGGTGGACTTTCAACACTCCTCTCTTAAATGTAGAAGAATAAACCTCTAGGTCCCGTCAGCGGCAACCACGCCTTTTCCGATGCACTGTCGTCCTATCCATATGCTCTCTCTCTCTCTCTCTCTCTCTCTCTCTCTCTCTCTCTCTCTGTGTGTGTGTGCGCGCGCGCGCATAAGTTTTAAGTATGTGTAAATCTATGGATGCGAACTGCTCTTGCATTGCAGGAACAGATCAAGCACACCGACCTTGGCCGCCACCCACTTTCTCGCCATACTTCCACCGCCTCCCACCACTAATCTCCTTAATTTGGTGGTCCCATCCTCAATATTCCAAATCAAACTCTTTGAAGGGCTTCGCAATCTTGTCGATCTCCACCAAAATGTGACATTGACGAACTCGAGGAGGCCAAATGACGATCTCCTCTCCTCAAAATTTTGCAAACAATATAAATGGCTTCTTAGCAGAGAGATCTCAATCGGTGCCATTTTATATTGAGCGTGAGCTTGCTCGGTCAAATTAAATGGTGTATGAGAGTTAAGAGGAGATCTGAGAGACCAAAGAAATTAAAGACCAGAGGGCAAAAGGACAACAGAGGGAGAAAGTCAAAGTCTAAGCCGTGCGGCCGGAGTGCGTCACAGGAATGCTTTCTCAAACAGGGATAGAATTGTCAACACTGGAAATCAATCATGGCACTAAACTTTTGGGTTGTGGCATTATCACCCTCCTATATAATTTCATGTATATTAATCTGACTATTGATGTTAATAAATGAACCTTTTAATATTCCATTAATCGGTGTAAATAGGAAAATGTAAGTAGTAATTTTATCGATACCCTTTTAAGAAATTTTGGAACAGCCAGTGCGAAATAGCCTCCTGGAGCCACGGTTATGCCCGATTGTTACCTCCAAGACCCCGGAATTAGTCGAGATGCATGCAAGCTGACCCAAACATCCAGTTATAAAAAAATAATAATAATAAAATTAAAAAAAAAAAAAACCTTGTCATACTCTCGGTGTGTGTTTTCCTTTGCAGATGAGGCAAACATTGAAAAAAATAAATCCTATCAAAATCAATGCAATTCAATTCCCTTGGGAATCAGATTCAAGTGCAATTGTTTCTCCCGGGATACAAGTGAGGTTATATCTTTACGAGGGATTTTAAGCAAAGGAGACAGATTCGAAGGAAAAAAATTCATACACAGAAACCATCAAGAATTTAAGTGACAATAACAATTTCCAGATTCTAACAGAAGGTTGGTAGTAGTATAAAACGAAATGAAAAAAGACCACAAAAAGGCCACGGAGACAAAAAAAAAATCATAATTTCAATTGTTTAGGAACATCTCTACTTTCAGAGCATTTTTTACATTTCACAATAAACTTTGCCCGGCTCATCAGCCATTCATCACTATACGAATTTGTATACCAGATAAACAGTCTCCAAATGAGGAGACTACCGTAATACCGGAATTACTAATGTTACATTCTTTTCCCACCGAGTGCAAGTAATTCTTGAGACTAGTATGGTGACTGGAAGATTAGTTTTCACACTATGAAGCTCTGTTTTGGTCCTTTCCGGACACGATTTCTCCTCGGATTGGCACTGAGCATGCAAGAAAATGCATTCGCAAGATCAGAATCCTCTAGGTTGACTAGAATTTTCGCAGCATCTGGGTTGGCAAGGAGGAGCTTCGACACAAGGTACCCTGAAATAGACCAGGTCTGATAGAGATGTGCTTGTTTTCCAATGAATCTTGCTCGCTTGGAATCATAATACTCAGGCCACTTGTCTCTAGATATGCGTCTCTCGGCTATCTTAACTGCGTTTTCGGCAATCCATGGCCTGTTCATCTTTATGCATGCCACAGTGAGCTGAAAGCAAGTGCACAGTAATAAGATTACATTGGAAGTATTTCCAACCACAACCACAAGTCTTGAATGTCTGAAACCATTTACAGAAAAACGTGACATAGGTAAACGGCGGTTTGCCTCTTACGTTTCAGTCCAACCATAGAAGGAATCTCAGACGCCAAAAAAAAGTGTATCAATATAACCCACTATCATGGAGACTTTCAGAACCTAAATTATTAGTGTTTCGTAGGACAACAGTGAGTTTTCCTTCGGATTTACCGTAACTTTGAAAACATTTTTTCTCAGTGTTAATGAAACTTTTCCACTTCCAAGTAGATGAATTTGGATATTTTTAAGGATTAAATGACAAAATCATCCGTTAGTGCCATAACACTCTACAACTTCAGTTTGCAATACTATTTATCCAGAATTCAGATAGCTGCAGTGGATTTACTTCACAATGTTAACAAAATAAGCAGTTCGCACACACTACAGCCAAGGCTACAAAGCAGAAAATGAACTACTGATTCCTGACATCTTTTCCAAGAAAATCTAGCGTACATCATCTCTCATCATGCTGTCAAGAAACCCTATAGTGTGACAACAGTAAGGTTATATTGAGTGGAAATCCCAAAAGCATAAACGAATCAGGACCACAAAAATGGATTTCAAGGTGCCATGAAGGCTAGAAAACTGAAAATATGAGGAGAGGAGTCTTTGAGATGTGCTCCCCCTGAGGTTAGGAGTTCAAGCAAGCCAAGGTAGGGAAATGCTCCACGGTCATAGTACTTCTCTTATGTAGCCCAATAAGACTTGAGGAGCTGAAACGCAAGTCCAAAAGGAATGGATGCCATAATGTCAGCATCACTGCAAAATCCTTTAGGGGCAAATGACCAAGTAAGACTGGAAATGAAGATGCTTATCTCAGAGTTTGACAAGCTCAATGCGGAGAACATTATCGATTTAGAATAAAGGGGTATTCTGAAATTAAAAATCTATAGCTCAAGAAGCACATTCATCGTCTACAATGCATAAACATAAGAACAGCTTTTTAAAGAAATAAAGTATCAACGCAACCCATGAAATTAAACAAAAACAAAACCAAACCTATTTACTGTCGATCAAAAAAGCAAAACCAATCTACAACGAAAACTTGAACAAACTCAAAAATCATGATAAATTTCTCACACACCCAGATATCTGATATATTTTGACCAAACCCAGAAATGAGAATAAATCCATCCGATTAGTGAAAGCCCACAAGAGGAATCTTCATGAAAACTAAGGTTATAGCAGTTTCAGAAACCAACGAGAATAAATATCGTATTTACTGGATCTGAATTACCCCTATCATTCTTATTCTTCTTCCCTATTTTCTTCTTCTCTCTGTTCCTTCTTTCCTCAACTTGATCCAAACCTCGCCGTGGCTTCAATTGTCGCATGGGAGACAGAGACGGCTATGAAGGAGGGTGGTGGTCAATGGCAATTGGGGATGTTGGTGTTGGACAGCGATGGAAGAAGATTTAGATTTGGACGATGATGGAGGATGGTGGTGATCAACGGGAATGGAATATGGCAATGGAAGACAGTGGGGGAGAACATCGATCAGCGGCGAGGGAGGACTAATTTTGAGGACGTCGGTAGAAGAAGAAGAATTGGATGACAATAATTTGGTAATTTGGGGAATTCGCAGGTTTGGGGATACTGTATACTTATAGCATGATTTTGGGATTCTGCTACCATATCTCTTAATTACCGCAAAGGACCTCGAATTTTAGATTATAGTCCCATTTTTCACCAGATATATAGGGGATACGATTTAGTCCCATAAATCACAATATCTATACAACAAAGGGAAAATTTGGGTTTTTTTGAATTTGGGGATGAAAATATAATTCGAAAATAGGACGGGATGATAACATAAGTTAAGGTACTTTGGAGGACCAATGTTTAAGTGCCCCATAATCAAACGATATCAAGAAAATCCGTGTTCTATACAATAACACATGTAATGTGGAGTGCAGAAAATCAAAAGGTAGCTTACAGCAGCATACAGCATCGCCCAGATTCTACACCCACAGGAATGAATCTAAGTAGTTGGTCACTTTATAACAGCAACTCAAAACAAAATCTTAGCTAAAGACGTACCAGAAATAGTGTCACAGAAACTTGGTTTCTACAAAAATTGAACTTTTAAGTCACTATATGCACATTCTGGTTTCTGAAAGGGCAAAATAGGTGCCGTTTTAAATTAATTTGTGCTTCGCAAGCTTGGAACTAAGCTCCAGCACAGTAATGGCAATAAACCTTAGAGTTCAGAAACCACACACTAACCTGCCACAGCAATGTTGGCCAGGAACCTCCATTGTGGTATGACCAAGGCCTGTATTTAAAATAAGGTAAAGGATGAGGACGTGAAAGTACACACCAAAATTATGAATGGAAAGAAATTCCATCCAATCTGATAAATACATTACGTGTTTTTGGGATCACTTCCAGTAATAATTCTCCACTCCTCGCCTTCAAGGGCAGGGTAACATATCTTCAACGGCATGTCAGCTACTAAATCTGACCATTTTGCTTCAATAAGATCCAATATGGCGTGCGACTGATCAATAGTTGCCAGACTGCTTACAATAGACCATAAATTTCCAAGAGAAAAGAAACGGAAGTCCATGTGAGCTGGCTGCAGGTTTCCAATCAAATAGCCTCCCTTATTAGGCATCCATTCGACCAACCACGGAGGAATCTGATCTGGGTAGATATTGAACTTGTTGACTGCATCATAAGAGTATTCCTCCGTCTTGTAGCGGTAGATTTCATTAAGTTTACTCTTATCGGTCCAGTAATACTCCCTGATGTGAAATGATAGTGCAATTAAACGGTTGTTAAGTGCCCTCATAAGATCGGCAGATGCATCCTCGGGAGCAAGCATCTCACGAGCGCAAAGTAATGCTGAGTAAAACAATGCCTGAAAGAACATGTGCCATAATGAGCGAAAAGCGTGTATTTCCACATTACAAGACTGTCACATGAATAAACTGTTAATATTTTTCTTTTCCTACTGATGAATTATCCCACTCTTCCTTCTTCTTCTTTTTTTGATAATCGGGTGTCTGGGCCAGGTTGTGTGCACCTCAACTAATCCCAGGGGCCTGAAATTAACAACCGGGCAAACCTCCAATGGCCCCAAGGTCTAAAACGTTTGGCCTTCGTGATATTCGACCTTGGGACCTCTCGGGGGACAAACCCTTGATTGATGTCTCATACCCACTTGACCAAACCTTGGGGTTACACTTCCCTCATATTTGCAAGTTTGCAACACTAGAGAATATTTTGTTACCCTTCTCACTTCTAATTGTCTGTAACCATTTCATAATACTATACAATTAAAACATACCCTCTTTCCTTTAACTTTCAAAGAAATAGGAAAATTTAAGAGTCTCTAGTGGATCCCTTAGGTGAGAAACAATATAATGTAGTTGCTTTCTGGAGATACAAAAGACATAATTTTATCTTGAAGAGAACACGAAACTTGAGTTCTGCCTTCCATATAGCATGTATGAGAAACTGCTCACAGCCATGGGCCTAAGCTGAACTTCATTTTAAAAGACCATAGAGGGCCTGGGGAAAAAAATTCTTGGAGCAGAACTCAATTACTAGAACGCACAGCTAAGCTTGGTTTGGTTTGGTTTGGCTTGGCTTGATTTGGTTTGGAGTACAACTGGATTCTCAACCACAATATCACATGCCTTAACAATAACTGGTACAATTTTTAATCTCATCCAACACACTTTGCTCTGAACTTTTCATTACCTTCTTGGTTCAAACACCAATTGCTGCAAATAGGTTTCAACTTTTTTGACGACATTTTGTTTCTTTTCTTTATTTTTATGTAGGCTGCAGGGTATAGGATAAATGTAAGTTGAGCACCAACATGGATGTCCTGGAAGAGAGAGCAATGTTTACTAGGGACAAAATTGGAAGTTTTATTATTCAGGTGACTGTGGTAGATAAATACACAAAATCTGCACGACCGTTTTCCATGAAGACTTGTAATGTTTAGTAAAATTACCTATTTAGCATAGTCAAAACAACGTTGAAATGTCATCCAAGGCAGATAAGAACTTCTAATTTGTAAAAATAAGCCCTCAGTATGAGGATGCGTTTTTCAAGAGTGGTTTTTTCCTAAATATTTTAGAGTGCATTGATGATAGTCATGATACTGACACAACCAATGTTCTACAATTTATTGTTGCCCCAACCTGCAAAGCAGGAACAATATTACTCTTGACTTGTAAGAACTATGTACTAAACACAGGTTTCTCTTATTCCTACAGTTCTTCACCAGCTTTTTCTCTACGACATAGCACTTGATTGTCAGCACATTACCAGGCTTAAACATCGCAGACATACATATGCTATCAAAATTTTAAGCACGTTGAGAGAGGAGTGGGGGGTGAAGGTAATTTTCCATTTTTAATTTTTCTTTCCCCATACGCAATGGAATTTGAAGTTATCATAAAAAAATGTTAGAATGACATGGCATATGAATAGTAGCAGGGGGAAAACACTTGCTTGAATTTCCAAAGGGTGGCCATGAATTCCCATGCGGCGATCAATCATGCAAGAACCATCTGTTACTAACAACGTTGGAAACATATCAAAACCATCGGCAAGGCATAGCTTTAATATCATTTTAATTCCAGTTTGCACATCAACCCTCTCCTGAACTGAAAGATCTCCAGAGCATTTCCCATATGCTCGCAACAAGATAATCCACCACAAACCTAAAATTCAACTTGTAAGTTGTCAGGATAATCCGAATACACACCAAATGATCATTTATACTAGAAAACTTCCTAAACACCATGGTTAATTTACCAGAATCAACTGGTGCAACACGACCAATTGCTGCCTCGCCAAAGTCGGGATCCAGAACTTCTTCATAAGCAGAATCATCACCATCAAGTGGAACGGTGCGCACCTTGAAGCTTGCAGGCATTAATCCTTGACCCGGACTGTAACAGTCCATGGTTTTCTCCCAGCTCTGTCAATACATGACGAGATTTCAGTAAACCAAAATGTCTTCCAAGACACTAAACCGTGAATAGTGTAAGAAAAACACAAGTTCAACGTGTCCTAAATATTAATCTCCAATTTGGCTCGGTGTCCATTAGTTATATAAGACAAATGAATCAATCTGATTGGTGCATAAGAAATTGTGTAACCTTTTCAAATATTCAATCTAGATTTTAGAGAATGCACATTTGTTTCAAGGTACTCAACTAATCAGAATAGAAACATGAGTACAGCATTCATCTCAGTTCCAAACAAGTATTTGCAATTGAAGTCGTTACGATAGAATCATTGACAATAACAATTTGCTTTCTTTTCCTCATCATAAAAGGATTGAGAGTAAGCAAGAGAACAAGGGAGGAAACAAAAAGGTTTCATGCAAGAGAATAATTTGACCAAATTTTATTTATGCTTTCCTATAGTAAATACGGTTTTTCTAACATAGTAGAAACATAGGTCACCGTGAAACTTGACCCAACAAACCCTAAATGAGGCAAATAAAATGTACTCGTACTATTTAAAAGGAGATGCACACAAGCGATATTACATTACCTGCAACTGGAGGGTGTAGAGGATGAAATTTCTTACAATATCATACTCTCCCTTCAATAAAAAAGCGATCCCAGAAGGTATGAAGTCACGGATAAAGACTTGATCGTAGTTCAGTATACTGGTGTCTGTTGGATCATTAGCAGCAATAGTTCCAATGGGGTTGCCACAATAATACACTAATGATTCTCGCAAGAGATTCCATGCTTCGTCCTCAATGGAATCTGCACTACCCCTGTTCGGCGTACTGTTAACCGTTCTCGTATTTGCTGACTTCCCCATAGATGCTGCACTCCCATTCTCATTACTCATTTGTTGAGCCACATCTACCTTCTGGCTGTTCCAACTAGTAGCACTGCTACCACCATATCCGTCCCCTGCAGTTACCGAGCTCACACTTTCAGCATGTTGACATTTGCAACTCACCGACTCCAAACGGTCATTTAGAGCATTTCCACGTGAAGATCCCAGTAAGCCATCAAGTGCATAGATTCTCATGCAATTTCTCGATGCTCTGGCAAAATTCACCCTTTGCATTGGCTCAGAACCTCTTTTCCATCTCCTACTTGTACAGTACTTTAAAGAAAGCCGTAAGTTTGATTTATCCAAACAGGGCTCAGGATAAAATAGTCGAGGTATGGACCCTGATAAAACTTGTAGAATTGCTTCTGAAGTGACCATTTTCACAATATTAATAGCTTCAGCTCAAAACATGTAAATGTTTGCTCTTCATTCTAATCACTGCACCTACACCAAATCAAGAACAAAAGAAAAGTTTGGAGATATCAAATTATCCAGTTGCAAAAGAAACAATATACCAAAAATCATAAGAACATCGATTGGTTGAATTTGGGTTCTAACATCAGCAGTGAATTGTAAGGACTTAGCGGAATCCAAACACAGGACGTAGGCAATACAAGTGCAGATATATAGGAATCTAATGCACAAACACAAGAGCACTAGATTTATGTGGTCAACCACAATGTAGGCTACTTCACAACAGTTGCAGCAGTTTCCCTAAAATGAAATAGAATAGAGGAGATATATCGGAGTTTTCCTACGTGATTATGCACATCGCTTGGAACTCTGCGTGCCAATAGTGCCATTAAGCTCCACACTCCGTGACATGAAAGTGGATAAATCGGCCAAAAATTGAAGGTTTAGATTTTGCTAATCTCAAAACATTAACTTCCCAACTTCTCCCTTGTTTTTGTTACCTAACCAAAAAAACCTGAATCACTTCTCTATCTCTTTCGCCCAAACCTTCCATTCTTTGACAAACGGAAATACAGACAGTTTGATTTCTCCGAGCCGAACTTTCAATGAACTGAAGAATAAATCCAATCGCACAATCGTACTGCTCCTTGAATTGAGATGAATCAAATTAGGCGAAATTCCCTCTCACGTCAAATCAACAAAGTAGAGAATTCAAATCCAAAATATACTTATACACACACATGTAGATGTTTGAAGTTGAAAGCGTGAATACAAACACAAAATGGGAAGTTTTTGTTCACCTGAATAACCAATCAGTTGTTGAGTATATTGGAATCGTAGGTATGTAGATACAAGTTATGCGTACGTATATACAGCGGCGGGCAGAAGGCGGTTAACGGCGGCTCAGACGGGGACTCGGGGAGAACTCTTTGATTTTCGAATTCCGACGGAAGAAAACTGGAGAGAGGCTAAATTATCGTTTTATGAGACCACAGAAGTGGCGAGACGTGGGCCAATACAGCTCAAAGATATGTGGACTTTTCACAATTCGCCACCAAAGAGATGTTTAAATTAGTAATTGGACCCCGGAAAAACTAATTAGTTCAGATTTCCCCTAAAAACAAAGCAGAATAATGGACAAGGATATCTAAACAGTATGTATACTATAGGAGTAATTCTTCACTGCCGAGCGGGCACCATTCTACATGAGTACATGGTGTCCGAGCAATATCTAAACTCTATATATCATATACGAGAAATTCTTCAGTGGCGAGCGGGCACCGTCCTACGTGGTGTCCGAGCACACATCTCAACCGTCAAAAAGTATTTTGGATGACCCAGATTTTAAAGAGAAAAAGAGGAGAGAGAGAGAGTGGGAGAAATTACTTTTGGATGGGCGAGATCGTGCTAGGCACCACGTGGCCGTGCCCACCTGGCACTGAAAATTTTTCCATGATGTAGGAACACTCAAGGTTGTGAACAGTAACAATTCGGTTCTAATTTGGTAGTTGTTTGGTCAAAAGTGGACAACTTTGCCCCTCGTAGTTGGTTCATTTTTGGTACTTAGGCATAATTTCCCCTAAAATAAAATCAAAGATCAAATATTTTAGCAAATTCTTTTCTTATGAGCTAAAATCAACCATTAATTTTAGCTCATAAGGAAAGGATTTCCTTAATATCAGATTTTATCAAAATTGACTTTTATCAACTTCAGTTTTTATGAGATTTCCCATTTTATCTTACAGGAAACTCAATCTTAATGCATTTTTAGAATAAGGGTAGATCTATAAATTGATCAATTGGATTTCCTTTGTTCAAAAGCACATTACGTGGTCTCTCTCTCTCTCTCTCATCGAGTCCATATTGGGCAGGATCATTTTTTTTCTTTCCTTTTGATCATTCATTACCATATAAATATAATTCGATGAACAAGTTTTCAACACTGGTAGATATACAAGGAGAGTTACTTCAGGAAATATCAGAATCGTTCATCTAGATTAATCAAATTCCCACTAAGATTCTATTAAAATGTGCCTGAAAGCTTTATTGAATGAGTCTAATTAAACTTTTGTTTGCATGAGAAATCTAAGTTATAAATAAAAGGCACAAACTCCTTATACTACTTTTTGCATGAGAAATATAAATATATCAATTACTCCACTATTTACTACTCTTTTATAAAAGTGGATTTAATTAGACTCATTTAGTGATGCTTATCATGTGCCTGGGGGAACATTTTAACAAAAACCATAGTATATTCATTGTTGCACCTATTCTTTTATCATCTTAATCACCATTTTCTGTTTCATAATTTTTATTTTTTCTAATTACATCATGGATTCCAAAAAAATTGGAAAAAAAAATCATCACAATTTCCTACTCAATTCTCTGAATTCACTGGGCATGAGTATATTTTTTTTTCAGGAAATAGTAGAATTTGTAGGGTGAATCATAAATTTGAAAACCTCGAATATAAGAGCATCCACTATGGATGGATTAAATAATAATTTAGGAACAAGTTAGTAGGAAATGTTAACTTTTTAGCTAGTATTTCACTATTTTTATGTTGTAGTGAATAGGTCAATACATGTGCTAACTTTGACAAAAGTTAAGGTGATGGCTAGATTTGGCTCTCTTTCTAACTATCAAAGAGTTGCCACCAACAAATCATATTTTATTGTTGTAATTTTTTCATGTCAAAATTCATGTACAGGCACTATGATAGTTTGACTATTTATTATTAATTTTTTTCATTATCAACATTTGAATATTTTCATCTTCGGGGTTTAAATTTTTTTTCCCCTTGGCAAACAAAAAACCAATCAGTAAAAATAGAACATTTATTTAAATTTTTTAAAAAAGAATTACAAACTAGTACTTTAAATTAAACCTCCCACTCAAGCCATCTTCATTTGCCTCCTCTCATAACACGAGCCCAATGGACCGTTGCTGATTCGGCCCACTACATTATGTTTCTACTCCCAGATTCTCTAATCTAATGGTGAACTTCGTTTTTCCCCTCAGAAAAAAAGAGAGGATATCCAATTTCCTCCTACCTTCTCCTAGTAGTTATGGAATGGTTCAGCCCTCTGTCCGTATTCATGCAGGGCTAGCAAATTTGAAATTCTACCAGGGGAGTCGGTTTCTGTTTTCGTTTGTATGGTTTGGTTCGAGTCTTTTTTGCTGCTCTTGTAACAGTGGGTGTCTGTCTTTGTTGTATTTTTGTTGGATTCCAAGGCCAACCCCCCTTGATCCTTGGAATAATCACTTTTTGCGATCAGATATGTTCAAAACTTACAAACAGCCATCATTACAAAATCAAGATACAAAACGATTCTAACAGGGGAAGGTATTTGCAAGTGCAAGGATTTTCACAATGGCTGCACAACATCGAATAAAGCCCAATACCGTAACACAAATCACCAGTAGATCCTCAGTTTTTCAGCTAAAATTGCATGGTACTTCGACGAGGAGCAAAATTACAGCACACAGAAGGAAACTAAAACTTACAAGAGCAACAAAAACCATTAACGTTTAGTTTGTATTTCTCAAATGCTAACTTGTGTCTACATCTGTAAGTCTGATCTTCTTGACCGCCAAAAAGGAATTTTGTTACAGGTTAACTTTACACATCATCCATAGTATGATCATTGTCATTGTCGCCTTCATAATATTCGTCGTCACGCTGGATTTGCTTGTCTTGTGTGTGCTCTAGAAAAATGGTTCAGAAGAAACTAAGCATCGTTTTTTGGATGGAACTACAATGGAAATTTATGTGCAAACAAATATGCGGAAAGGGTGCGTTATCAACAAAGTTCCACTTACGATCTACACGTTCGTCTGGGTTCTGCTCATCTTCGTCAAAATCGGGAATATAGAAGTCAGGTGGAACCTGCAAAAAGGCTTTGTTTTCAGTTCACTGAATAACCAAATGTATTTCACAAAAACTAGACACATTCAGTCTTGGCTACGCCCACATATCATAATCCCATGAGACCCACAGACAGAAGTATGGCTTGTGCGCGCGCACGAGTGCGAGAGAGAGAGAGAGAGAGAGAGAGAGAGAGAGAGAGAGAGAGAGAGAGAGAGAGAGAGTGGTTTGCACCACTAATTGAACTAACGCCTAGGGCCTAATGGGTTGCCAAACCATGCACCAAATAGGGGCTTCCCCCACATACATATGGAAAAAACGATTCTGTATTTCTAGATACTTAAAATGAGCACCTCTGACTCGCTATTAGTTGAATTGACTGTTCAACATTACCCCACCACGATTTACCGGAAAAAAAACAATACCCCACAAGAGGATTTAACACCTCCAAAAAACGGAGAAGGAAAAAACGAGGCAGTGTGAAATCTGCTTGTTTTGATACGTTGGCACATTAATGAGCTGCCAGGGAGTTGGAACTTTGTACACGTGCTTACCTCTTGCATCTGTACACTGGGAGCATGTTGAATGCATCGAAGATTCTCCAACACTTGCATTTTGATCGTACTAATATAAGACTTGGTATTTAAGTTCTCCTGTGCAATCAACAAAGTAAAAAACGAGGATTTAGTAATTCATTCAATACATCTTTTCCCTATTACAAGTAATATCAAGCCAAGATAATGAATTTGGACTGCTAACTACTCTTCGGGATATATAGTTCACACTTTAAACTCAAACAGTGCCATAAATTTTGATATAGTATCTGGCAACAGTGGAGGATCTAGAAATTTAGCACAAAGGGACCCACTTATTTGTCATGGTCTCGCAAATATATTCCCACAATCACGTCCTATATTATTCTCATCTTGTTTCATATGTTTCGAAGATGGTTTGTTATTCAAAACGAAAAACATTAAATTTTAACATGCAATCTACGCATCAATTGAAAAAAATCATAAGTATCCCCTACGATTAAGTTAGGAATTAAAAATTACATCTTTCATGAACATATATAAGATTCAACATGAATATCGAGCAATGAAAGTTTATTATGGAGTATTTGTGAGAATATAAATATATAGAGTTATAAAATCGGAAAATAAGAGGTGATTTTAGAGAAAAATTTATGAAGCAAATTACTTTATGGGTTACTTTTTAAGTATTACTTTTGAGGCTTATGAGAGTTGCTGTGATAATAAATTTCAAACTACTAAAAGCATTAGTGTAATTTTTTAGGAGATAAATACGAAAATATGTAAATTTATTGCGGGGTAAAAGTAAATTAGTAGAAATTAAAAAATATAATTTTTTTCAGGGAACGTAACCCCCCTGGTCCCTTACTGCCTCCGCCATTGGTACCCCATATAACAGAGATGTTTATGCATCATATGAATGAAATTGGAAAGACAGGGACAGAGTGCATACTATGTACCCATTCGGAATCCTCAATGAATAATCTGGGGCAAAATATTTGCTATAGTCATTCTCTGGGATCTCTGCAAGAAAGAGTTCAAAAGGTAAACAAGGCATCTACATCATATACCCCTGTCAAGATCTGAATTATGAATTTGTACAAAGCTATCAACATTAAAAGCATTGGTCACGGAAATGAAATAGTAAGAAAATAGAGCCCTAAAGTCTAAATGCACTGTACTATTATCAAGAAAAACAAACATAGGGAAGACCAAAACTAAGAGGATTTTTAGCAACAAGGAGATCGCAACATGCAAATCATCAGTTTGGTTTATTGAGAAAATTAAGATATCGGGTGTAGAAAACACTCATGCATAGCCAAAGAAAGAAAATAGGCAAAGGAAACCTCAGTCTGTATAGATCTCACAAGTCAAAGTCATTCCAACTGAACTCAATAAGCCTTAACCAAAACCAATCCTTGTAAATGCAACCCATTAACTGTGTGAGGTGTATAACGTATGTAACAAAACTAGACTGCATTCTCTCTAACCATAGTCGTCTCTAGTCCAGCATTACTCACAGAAGAAAATCAAACACACTATTGACGTTCTCCAAATTACAAATTTCCCCAAAAACTTAAGAGAGATATATTGATGTTTTAGATGAAAACCAGCAGAAACCTAATTAAAAGCTGCATATCATGGAAAACAATCATTTAAATAGACCCAAACTAGTCGAGAATCGAGTGTACCATTGGGAAGATCAGTATCCAGAAGAACTCCGGTTTCAACAGTCCAACATCTAGCGACATTCTCTTTCGTGTAACCCCCTCCTCCTGTTACCTGGAGAAAGAAAACCATCTTTGTGAATACGAACACTGAAACTCAGGCACTATAGTTCCGATCATATACCCACCAGTAAGGGCAAGTTGAATTTCTTGACAAACCTAACACACTCAGCATGGCCTGCAAGAATCGCCATAACAAAAAAACCAGGCAGACAAATTAGCTAACTGACCCCCATGACACATTTTTAATTAGATAAGTTGGCCTTGATGACCCTTTTTCAAATACTTTCACGTAAAAAAGCAACATAGTAACAATCTTTCCAAATAGAACACACACAAAAAAGCGCTTTAATTACAGGTAGACAAGCACCATCAATGGAGAGGTTGAAGCATCCCAAGCGGTCACCAGCAAGCGAATCTGCCCCACATTGGAGAACTATGACTCCTGGCAAATACGTTTCAACAACTTTCGCGATAATCTACACAATGAACAAGTAGCATGCAGGGAAGTTGACCCATGGTGCTATCAATCCATAAAAAAAGAACATAGAGATCCTGAATTTGAACATTTATAGTGACTTACCGTTTTGAAAAGCCGATTAAAGCTGGCATCATCGATTCCATCCTTGAGTGGCACATTAATGGCGTAAAATTTTCCTTCTTTTTCTCCTATTTCCTTCAAAGCAGAATACAACCATAATTACTTCTTATTTGACTGGAACTAGAACATATGAATAGAATTATAATGCATCTCAGGTAGCAGAGAGGTTCTCATTAATGGAAAATAAAAGGTCCCCGGTGGTAAAAATTCACCGCTTATAAGCAGAAGAAAACATTAGGGATAATAGGTCAGTTAAAGTGTCATTAGAGATGGACCATAGTTGCGGATGCTTGACAAGCAGAAGCACAGGGCAAGAAAAAAGCAAGATTTAACCCTACCATGTCTCTGATTCAGATGTTGATTCAAATCCAGAAAAAAGATGGGAGTTAGAACCCTATATGACCATAAGACACCGATAACCCATCATTGCATGGTAGGGGGAGCATCTAACCAATGAACGAGGTAACAGGACGATGATGAGCAAATGAAGAAACTCACCGTGGTGTAATAGACACTCTGCGGAATTGTGGGATGAGCCACGTGCTGACTCTGATGAATCCAACACTCAGAATCACCCCATCAGCAAAAAGTAACAGCAATGGGAGAAGGGCTTGGGAGAGAAGGCTGAGACGATGATAAGTGGAGAATGAGAAAGAAAGCAGCAACCAGTTAAGAAAAGGCAATATAACAAAGAGAGATCCTGAGAACATGTTGAGGTTGGATAGAGGAGATAGACTAACAGAGAGGGAGAACAGTGAGTACAATGCAAGAGGAAGCATTGAGCCCCAGTCACACGCCTGTGAATTCCCTCCTCCCCTGAGGAAGAATTAGAGTTTGATAAGACTCAGCTAGCTCCTGCACTTATGCATCTAAATGGGGGCAAGGCCACAATTAATCGTCTATCATGCATGACACTTCTAAAGGAGGCATGGGAAACCCCGTCGTTGGTTATATGCAATACAATCCAAACGGAAGGTAATAACAAAACACAACTCCTTGCTTCCATGATAATAGCAGGAAGGTGGTTTCAGTCCCTGTAGAAAGCGAGACCCAAGGCAGCAGCTCTTGATGGCAACTACAAGTGGAGTGAGTCAAGGGCTTACAAGTGGCTATGTTAGATGCATGTAAATGATTTCATCCTTGAGCCTTTTCAAAGTAGGAATTTTTCCTAAGTATTCTATCAGCACAAAGTAAGAATTTTTCCCAATGATTGGGGAATAGATGGGTTCTGTTATTGTTGTTGTATTCTATCCGCACAAAAGAAACATCTTCTGTTTGGGGCTTTGGGAGCCAAAATCTCTTCCCAAGCTCAAACACCCATCCATGAAGGAAAACATGCCATGAACAGCTGTCAATCAGCACGTCGATATGAAGAAGAGAAAATTCATCTTTTGGACTGGGCAGTTAGAGACAACTCTACGTTATTTGCTGCACTCGACTGCGTCTATTGGCCCATTAAATGCCCTTATTAGTCAAGCTTTTGAGCCTAGGCCCTCAACTTGAACACCAAATTTTCCAAAGCCTAGATACTTTTCACCTCAAACCCTCCTCTTGACTACAAAGTATACAACATCTCCAAACAATCAACAGATAGAACCTCCTCCGAATATTGCGAAGCACACCTACAAGATACATACTAAATCACTTGACAACCACCTCCTATCAAAAGAGTTTTCTACCAAAGCATCCTTATCAATGGTTATCCCAAAACGTTTAAAAGCATGGACTCAAAATGCTCTTCGCACCCCACAGTTTGTAAAGGAAAACAACCATTATTGTACTTGAGCACCCAAAGTAGTAGGAACAGATAATAGTGCAGTAGCAATAAACGAAGGAATATTTGCTTCCACCAAACTTGAACCCTCTCTTCATGCCACACCACTATAAGAACCGTTATCAGCAAAACCCTCCCATCCTTTCCTAGTTGCTTTTCACAAACCCCTACCATTAGCCAATTGACCAACTCAAATGTTAACCCCAAGTAAACTAAGCCATAATTATACACAACCAAAGCCACTTCATTAGTACTTGATTGAAAGTTTCCAACTACATCGACTTAACTTTTTCCTCTCTGATGGGAGGAGACCTCATGCCAATCCACCAAACGAAACTTATAATATTCACGCACATCTCCTAAAGAAATTACCTTTGAAATCATTGCTCTTGGTGCTCAGAAATTGTGGTGTCTAACGAACAATACTATGGAAGAATAACTCCTAAAGATGGACAATTGTGGCAGGAACAGCAATGAAGTACAGAAATATACAGTGAAACCATGAAAATCACCTTAACATCGCCAGTTCCAGGGAAGAACAGATCTCCATACTTGTGAAAACTAACAGTCATCACCCTGTGAATTCATGAAAAAAAGTTGAGCTCTAAAGAAAGATATATCAATTCATTTCAAAACACTTTCACATTAAAGCTTTAGTAATTCTCTTATCAGACAGTCTACATTCCTTCAGATGATGCTGAACATGAATAGGAGATTGAATGATCGGTCAATGTCGTAGACTGGCCACAATTGAACGTTAATATTAAAGTTTGCAATGACAAATTCCGTACGAAAAGGCAAATTTTAATCACGCACATGGAATTGGCCTTGCAGGCCAATGAAGCAGCTCATATATCTTATTGAACCAACCAAAATACCGATACAGTAACATTGAAACCTTCACAATAAGAAACTCAGTGATGTATGAATTAAATCACCTGCTTTAACTCACAAATTATCCCACATTAGATTATACTTTGAAGAGCATATGACATTATACTCTGGCCATGAACACAATATATTTACATCTCTGAGTGGTTGTGTCACGACTCATTTGGCAGACTATAAGCTTCAAATTTAGATTATAATTTCAATCTTAAAAATACACATTATGCAGTAGCTTTACTTGTCTATCACAAGAATTGTATACAACAAGAACAAACCGATGCATCTATTAAGTTTTATGAACCTTCAACTATTTGATCAATTACAACAGGAACAAGTCATATAATGTTTAAAGTTTCTTACACCTTTAACATTATTGTTTGACACGAGATAGAATATATAAAAGAGGCATATAGGGAGTGGTACCATGTGCAAAAGCAAAGGCCATTCAAACAAAATGGGCATAAGCACGGTATAAGTATCAAAAAGCACAGCAAAGTCAACAATTGCTTTTGCAATTTCAATCCATTTCATCAATGCTTATATAATTTCCCACACAATCTCTTGCACTCAAACACACATGCACACACGTGGCGAGTGCCCATGGGAAAAGAGGTGGTTACCTGTCTGTAAAGTAGAATGCTTCTTCAACACCATCACCATGATGTACATCTATATCAATGTACAGGACTCGAGCATGATATTTTAGTAGTTCCAAAATCCCCAAAACCAAGTCATTAATGTAACAAAAGCCAGATGCCTCACACTTCTTAGCATGATGTAATCCACCAGCCCAATTGATGGCTATGTCACAAATCCCATTGTTCAATCTGCGTGCAGCATCTGCCAACAAACTTTAGTGCATAGTTAATTAAGCTAACACCTTTTGATTAAACAACCATAACATAGGAGCTTAATTTACCTATTGTGCCACCAGCATAAATCTGACAGAACTCAAACAGGTTTTCAAAGACTGGACAATCTTCTCCAAGATTATCTAAAAAGACGAGCATAACATAAATTAGCACTTTGACAGCATAACATCAATGAGAATAAAGGCATATATGAGTATAAAGACATGGATGAAGAATAAAAGTATGAAATCCTTAATAATTGCATTAACTTCTCTCCTACTATGTAAATAGGGTACAGCTAATGCCTAATGCCTTGTATGAACCAATCAGGCAATATCTGATTAGACTACCATAAAATGCATATTTATTGTTTCTCTCACCAATCAGTTGATGGAAGTGGTTAAAGAGAATAGAATGGTAGGATGAAAACAAAAATTATGAAGGAACACAAAGCCCATCGCGGAAATACTTTTGAGACTTCCAGATTTTCTGCAACTAGTAAATTTTGTTAAACACTACAACATGTCACAAAAAGACACAAAGTGTCAAAACCTATCAAATCTGCTACTAGATATGACCTACCCATTTCCAAACAAAAGTAATTTAATGGCTTATGAACAGGGTCACTGCTTGCAAGTGGAGTGGTAACCCAATGGTAGGCACCAATATACTCACATACATTTAACTGGGGATCAAACCTCACTAACAATAACTAACAATATTGACTTTCCCCGAGGAAAAAATAAAAGGGGCACTGCTTTAGTAATTAGTACCATCACCCTTAAGGTTGTGGGCTCAGACCTTACAGCGAAAGTCAATATTGTTAGTTCTGTATAAAATCTATTCCTGGACCCCCATTGACGAGGACTAACAGCGCAAAGGTTATTTTTATGTTAATAAATATGTGAAAGTATTACTAAACTCATCGCCTTAAAAATCACTCATTGTTTTTTAAAGTGAGCAAGATGGCCACATAATTATCAGAATAGATTATTGGAATCATCCTCAGCTTTTGTAATAATACTCCCACCTTTCCAACTTCCAAATCCAGCTAAGTGTGTTGTTACTGAAGCTCTGCCAAATCTACCTATTCATACAGTCATACCCTAGAAATTTTAAATGTCATTAAAGACCAAGCCTTGACATTAAATTATTGCTTTCAGAAATAGTACGGCACACAGAGAAATAGAGAAATTTTGTAATCTACGACGTACATTTTGCCAATTCATTTGAGAACAAGTGTTGAGTATCGGGTGTAATCCGGTGCAGGAACTCTACATAGTCGGACGAATGAAACTGGGCAAGCTCAACAGGATACGCCTTATGAGGCCTCTGCACAAAAAGCAATACTGAACAAAACAATCTACACATAACACATAGAATCTGAATGCTGAAACAAAATGAAGTTCCGAAAATGACACCATACTAACATAGATTTCCATCTTCTTGTGAAGCTCATACGATAGAACAAGGTGGTGAGTCATACAAAGCCGGTGCGGCTTCATTGGATGATTGGGCCCAAAGTATACACTTCCAACATCGCCTGCCAATGACCCATCTTTGCAGTTAGGAAAGGCCCATATTCGCCATAAAAGTTGCTCAAAGTTCAAACCCCATATACACATATTATGTTAATATGTTACATAAACTTGGATACATCAAAAAGCATCGGACCTTTCTAAACTTATTTTTCAGCATGTATAGATATCTATGCAAAAGTTAGTGCAAGGTTAGAAATGTGAGACGATGAGCTTCTTTCTTTGCTAATGTGAGCTCATTTTCCTATCATATAACTTAGATGATCCAACTGTGTTACCATATATCCCAAACCAATACCCAAATGTCAAGTTCACAATCAAACCGGCATTTACAGATTTACTTACATACATCTACAAGACTAGAACAGCCCATTAAGTATAGCATACATAACCATGTTTAAAAAAACATACCTAAGAAAATCTGCAAAAAAAAAAAAGGAGACCCAAAGGTAAAGGCTAGGGTTTCGGAATAGTGACCGAACTAAATAGTAAGCTACAGTAAACAATCAGAGATTTCAAACCTCGAAAGTTGAACATGTATGCGTGTGAATAAACGTCCGTAGATATACATGAATGCACGAAAAAGGAAGGCGAAGAGTTGGAGTAAGTGAATCGAACCGTCGTAGAAGTAGGAGATCTTGTCCTTAGAGCGCATTTTATAAGGAGGGAGGAGTGGGCGGGAACGAACGATTTACATAAAGATCAAATCTTGTTAGGATGAGTCGCTACCGCCGCCGCCGCACCCGGAATTTCCCCAAAACGATTGCTGTGAGTTTAACTCAGCGAAGTAGAAAAGTCCCTTGCCGTCATATGCTGGACTTTTCTCCCACCCCGCCAATAAGATATGCCAATATGAGCTGTTTTTTTTCAGTGTCCGCATAATTACATAGACATTCCCATAAGTTCGTTCAATTCGGGAAATCTCCTCAAAAGTTTTGAAACTTACTTGACTCCTCCTTAATTTATATACAAACTATATCGCCCCGTTTGGATGCCGGAGATGATTTTGGATGGATTTGTAACGAGACTGGATTTGAGGGTGGATTTATAATGAGGGTGGACCCACCTTTTAAGAAGGGTGGATTTGTAATGAGGTATTTGGATGATTTTCTAAGAAGGAGGATTTGGAGGGTGGATAAGAGGGCAAATGACTGAATTGCCCTCAATTTATTAATTTCATTATAATTAAAATAAATACACAATAAATATATTCATACTATATTAGTTGTTCAAAAAGTAATATTTCCGGAAAAAAAATTAGATAAAAATTAGTTGGATCAAACAAAAATAATATGTCAGTTCAAAACAAAAAAAATATGTTCTATCCTTTGACCATGTCCGTTGGATGAAACAAAAATCCTCCACCATCAGATCATGTGGAATGGTCTAGAACACACACAGCCATTAACCCATTACCAGTTGTTCTTTCTTTTTCCTCTCTCTCTCCCCCGAGTTGTCTCTAGAGTTTGAGATCTACCATTTTATTTTTTCTTCTTCTTCTCCTTCTCTCTCTCTCTCTCTCTCTCTCACTCTCGAATCTGAACATCCACATTTTCCCGTTGATGTTGCTGAATTTCTGGTGAAACCCACTCCAAAACCCCTCTGATCAAGAGGTTCAGTCCGGCTAACAAGGTTCAGTCCGGCGACGAGCATCAATCGATTGAAACCCAGAAAACACATACATGTACAAAACCCCCAAATCACCTGGATTTGGAGGGGTAAAACTGGTATGAAAAACACAAATCCACCCGGAGTAGCTAACGATCGGGTGGAGGCCGTCGTTAGCTAACGAAGGTGAAGCCGGATAACTAGTCCCAACAGTGAAACAAATCCGGGGGCCAAAATTGCATCCAAACGGGGGAGTAGCGTGGGCCCGGGATTACAAATCCGGGCGGAAGCCAAATCCGGGTGCCAAATCCGGCATCCAAACAGGGCCTATGGGTGGGAATTTCTAGTACAACCCATTAACCAGCCAGGAACACAACATGAATGTCAGAGGGTTTGGGTCAAACACTTTCTGAAACGAACATGGATATGACACAACTTGCGCAGCACAAAAAATATACGAGATGAATATGGATTAGACTTGTGTAACTCAAGGTGTTCCACTAAGGCTATTTTTAAAATAAATTGACTTTTCACGATTTTTTATGTAATGTATTATGAAAGAATGATTAGTTTTGATTATGTCACGTACTTGTGTTTCTCTAAAGATTAGTTTTGATTTTTTGTTTTTGTTTTTTGGTAGCTTTATTATTTCTTTGATTATGATGGTTTTAAAAAGATGTTCTCAATTTTGGTATTGCATCACAAAAGTTGTCCATTCGCGACATTGCTAAGTCTATATTTAATGTAACTACTAAAAAAATTAACCCGACCATGGCTGGACCATTTTTTTTTTTCCATATACATGACACGAACATGCAGCTATCATATAAATTTATAAACTTCTTCACTTTTTACGGATAGTCGGGACACTTTTTGCACATTAATCACTCATTATACTTGTCTGATTTTTTGTTGGGCAATCATATACTTGTCTGATTTTCTGGCATCTTGGGCATGCCTCAATGTCAATAGCACAATCGTCACAAGAGAGATACAATTGCCCGCCACAGTAGAATTTTGGTCTGTGCAAACTGGGCTGCCTATGATCAGTTCTCACAATAGAGAACTACTGTAAGTGTTGCGCACAAGGCGCGCAACATTAGGCCCACTGAAAATGAGAGTTTTGGATATTTATTTCTGTTTCAGGTGTGAAATGGACATGGTTAAAATTGATTATTTGCAATCAGATGTCATAATGTAATTTTAAAAGGAAATTTTTGAATATAGTGATTGTTATTAGTGCACTGAATAAGAAATTATTAAAATACAATATAGAATTTTTTTTTGTTTTTTGGAAATTGATTATGCACATTTAACCATAGGTTCTCTTGAAAAGTTTTTTTTGTCATGAATATCATATTGTCACTCTTAATTAACTACTAACATGGACGATTTTCAACTGATATCATCACAAGCTAACCCTCACTGATTGCTTGTGTATGTACCTCAATAGTCAGGGCACATTGCAAATAGGCAACAAATATGATACATGTAGCGTTTTATTTTTTCAAAACCAATACCCTTAGCCGCTAATTTCGCATCGTGTTATCGTGTCCTTTCATAAATTTTCATGTCGTGTCGTGTCATCTCGTGTTCATGCATGGCCAGCCCTTGGGCAAGGCCCAAGAGGCCTAGGCCTAGGCATCAAAAAATAGTCTAAAAAAGGGGCACTCCAATAATTTTCAGAATCGGCCGAGTAGGAGTCTTGTGAAGCCAAAACAAGTGGTCTAATTAGGTCTTAGGGCTTTTAAAAATTGTTATTGTTGAAGCCCAACGATACACGCAAAACAAAAGCTCATTTGGTGGCCCAATAAAATCGGAGGATAAATGCATTCATTTTTTTCTTAGAAAATTATGTAGTGAATAAGTTCACATGGATCCTTTTAAAAATATGGTATTGTTCATTTTATATTCGGGCTAAGTGTTGAAAAGAGAACTAACCTAAAATTTTGATATGTATTAATTATACGAATTTTTTTTCGGGTGGTCAGGTCATGTGACCATTCAAAGGTACATGTAGCGCGGCTAGTGCCCACATGCCAACATTAACGGGTAATTGACCCACTGCCGCCACCAAAGCCACCCCTTGCCGACTCAATTCGATGAAAAGCTGGTGCCGCAGGAACAAGACGACATTGCCCCGCGTTGAGCCGCTTCTTGTTGACGAACCAGCGCCACCCTTTATTGTTTAATATGGACTAAAATAATTATATAAACAACTAATTCCGCTTTTGTTATTTAGTGATAAAGAAATATAGGGCACCACTTCAGGATTATGCCTAGGGCACCCAAATATCTTGGGGCGGCCCTGGTTCATGTCAGAATTCTCTCAACCCTAACCCAACCTATTTAGTTTTTCTTTGTGTTATCGCGCCGTGTCATATTCGTGTTCATCGCGTCGTGTCATATTCGTATTCCGTATCATAAATAGCCCTAACCCGCTAACTTTGGGTTGGGTTCGTGTTGTGTCAAAAAATTTCCACCTCTAATCTATATGCTAGTTGATGATGTTGGAAATTCTACTCAAACCTTCTCCTCTTCTCTTCCTTGAAATTTGTCCAAAAGCTTCTCATTTCTCTTCCTTGAACTGATGTCCATATGTGGATCAATTTGTACGGAATAAAACTGTTTTGTTTTGTCTCCTTGGGAAGTATTTTACTATGTGTTAGCACGTTTCCCCCATACCAAAAATATAAATCCTCGGAAGCCAACCTATTTTGGACCCGGAGGTTGGTGTACGGTTGTACGCCTAACAGTGCACATTTGGACTGTCCGTCTTCGCAATTGACGATTCAGTTTTAAAAGATACTCTTTCAGGGAAGAGTTGTTTTAAATTTGGACCGTTCAAAATATTTTTGAACAATTGTGATGTGCATTGGAGGACGCACACCATGGAACACACCTGACTCCCCGATTCCACCTATTTAATTAAAATCTTTCCTATATGAAACGATAATTAAGTATTTGTTAAATTATACCACGTCGATTAGAAAACTATTGACCAGTGGAAGCCAATGGAAAAATGTATGTATTGCCGAGTTTCTTTCTTTTTTTTTCATTTTTCCCTTTTTCAATAAATGTGCTTAATCGATCCTTTTTTTTTTTAATAAGCGGATGTTCGGGCGAGCTTGGGCGTACCTAAACTAATTCTTGGACCCTGAAAGTAACGCAATGAAAATTGAACCTGAGACCAGCAAATTCTAAGTCCCAAGGAAGACCACTTTGCCCACCCCAGGCAAAGGGGCCGTCGCAAGGAAAACTATAACCGCAATCCTTTTTATCTGGCATTAACTTGGAACCGCGTGCATCTAAAGCACCTTTTTCAATTTATAGTAATTGTATGTAAAACCTAGAGAAATAGCATGATGAACTAAAAAGTCTCCCGACCTACTTTAGGGATTCACGTCATTTCACTTCCAAAAAAATTATTTGAAGGACAAAATAGTACTGTGTCGTTGATAACTTAAATATCCGGACCTATTTATGCACCTGGAATAATTTTGGGGTTCAATCCGATTGCACATTGCCCGATTAATTAAATGATGTTAACGAGAATAGTAATTCACTATTCTTTAACAATAAAAAGGAAAATATATTTAAGGTTTAAAAAATGTGTTGAAAAGTATAAAAAGCGTATTAGATCATATGAAAATGTGTTGAAAAGCATAAAAAGTGCAATGCATGTGTGCTTTTTTTATCTTTTATTTTTTATTTTGTGAGCTTAAGGATCCAAAATAAAACTGAAAAAATGAGAAAGGATAGGGGAGAAAACCAAGAGCAAAGACCCTCACAAAGCAGCAAAAATAAAAGGGTAATAACGTAATTTCACCAGGAGCCACCGAGCCATGGAACAAAAGATAATTCTATTTGCAACCACCTTTTAGCTAAATAAAACCACGTGAAATATAACAAAATTTGGACAAAAATACCCTAATGTACAAAGACTATGTTGTCCCTCATTTGTATTTCTCGATGTCCGAAATTCAGATTCCCAGTATTGCATTTGCACAATATTTTCATCATTTTAAGTTTGAAATATGTAGCTTACTTCGGATTGTAAGACATGAATATGTTTGAAAACCATTAGGTCCACTACTCTCGTACTTTGAAACACCAATGGAGCTCAAATTTTTAATTTTTGAAACTTGAAGTAATTGTTTTATTTCACATTTTAACTTTTGAATATTTAAAACAACTTCGGATTCAAAAATGAAGCATACAATGAGAATTTAAATCTATTAGTTTCAAACATATAATTCATGTTTTAAAATCCGAATTAAGGTTCATATTTCAAACATTCATATCCGAAAATATTGATCAATTCAATACTGGGAGTCCGAATGGCGGGGTCCAAAAACGAAGGGGAGGGGTAGTTGGGAATATTTGGAAAATTTGTTGGTTGTATTTATCCAAAACTGGGTTACGATTTCAAATTTTGATTTTAAGATTTTTGATGGTTGTATTTAGCTAAAAGGTGGTTGCAAATAGAATTACCCATGGAACAAAGTTTCGTACACCCTTTCCCTCTTTATATACTAGCGTTGAACCCGTTCTATGCACGGGCATGATTACAGGAATGCGCAATGCATATACATGGCATATTAGGTAGCATGTGGACTCAAATCATACATGCATAAGATATCTAGCATAAGAAAATGGTAGCATGTGAACATTAAGTAAACTGAGAGGTAACTATAAGCAATAAATTTGAAGAAAAAAATAACTCAAACTATTCGCTAACAATTAAATCAACTACTCTTACCACAATAACAAACATTTGAAAATGAGTTATGATGACAGTCTCATTCTCATATAAACTGTTGAACCATTGAACAGTAAAAAATAATGACCTATTTACAAAATGGATATCATGGAACTCCAAATGCAGTAGAGTTAAGGTTCATCAAATTCCAATTTTCACTTCACTCCCTGCAAAAGCAAAACGCAAAAAAAATAAAATAATAATAATCGTTTTATAAGTGTAGTATTGGATATGCATGAATTGTTAAAATTCATGAATGAAATGAGACGGACCTTCATTAGATAGAAGTGTATGGGAAAATGCTACTTGCCGCTTAGATCTGTGCATGTTTCTTTGCCGTGGTAGTTGTAAGCATTTGGCAATTTCCCCCCAAGAGCCTGTCAATGGTGGAATGGTGTGAAGAGAGTAGCATTAGGATTGGAAAAATGCAAAGAGAGTCTCACATTTATGGGTGAGGGAAGTAATGCCATGGTCGTGAGGGAAATTTCTTTTTTTTTTCTTAGTTCAAAAAAAGATTAGTGGGGTGGCAGTTGGCAATGGCATTGTAACTTGTAAGAGTAGTTACCTTCCACGTGGTGTACTGGAAATTTGAAATGTGAGTGTTAAACAGATATAGAGGTTGAAAAATAGAAAGTGGGGGTGGTTGGGTTTATAAGTGGGTTGAAGGAAAGTGAGGGGATGTTTCCACGTGTTTTTTTAAAATTAAAAAAAAAAACAAAAATCTAGAAAATTAGGATTTGGGGTTTGGAGTGTTTTGAGGGCTTAACTACATTGCTTTAGTATATGGATTGATTGATTGATTGTAATGGATGGATTCAAGTCTTTAAATTGCTTGCTGTTATTGCAAAGAGCTGGCAGACGCTCAAGTGCTTTATCAGAATGTCTAGGTGTCCAAAAAATATGCACAGAAAGTATCGAGAAAGTGAGCCTCACAATTTGAAGGTCTTGAAGTTACACAAAATACCCTCAACACTGAGCCTCACACAACCGGGCACACTTAGCTGCAAAGTATAAGAGAAGATTTAGGAGGCGAACATAAGTAATTAGTAGTATTAAACAGGGCAAACCGTTAAGCAGATAAAATGACAAGCAACTAAAGGACGCAGTCCTAACTCCTTAATGAGTATAAACAATACTTCCAGAAAGCATAACTATTTGAAAGCTACCCAGTTGAAGAAAATACTAACAGCGACAACTGCATGATTATGAGAAGCTACAAGAAACTATTGAAGATAGGCCACTTATGGTTGGATATTCTACAACAAAATTCTTACATATCACCAACTGCCAAAAAATTAGAAGGTGAGCACAACTTAGATACACGGAATGCATGACTCCCTCTTCCCGTTATAAGTACGCACTTCCCGCTTTACAATATGGAACAATACAATAACTACAGTTGTAACATGCTTGAAACACGTCCCCTACGTTATAACTACGCACTTCCTTCCAGGAAAAAACTTCGAATTGGGAGGGTGATGCACTGAATGGTTATATATGAATAACAGGACAAAAGGTTAAATTGCTTACTTGCAAACCTTTGTGAGCCCTAGACTACTCTCAAGCACATCGCTCTCCACTCTCGGAGATCCTCAAGCAATCTACTAGACTCAAGCATTGAAGTGTAACCTGAGCCCTGCTACTCAACTGCAATAGGACATTAGTGATCTTGCCACTTAATGGAAGATCTATCTGACCTCCATAGAAAAGGATCATTTTGAACAGCATCCCCCAAGGGCTTGCAAACCATTCCAACAGAAAGCAGGTCCCTCATACCTACATAACCAAGAGCAAAAAACAAAGTCCGCACTGCCATCGCATTCGAATGAAAAGATGATGCACATAGAATTACTCAACTGTCCATACTTCTTCAGAACAACCAACAAATCAAAGCTCTTAGGCTACTATTTTGAAGTCCTTAATTTGGATATCAACTCAAACCTGAGCTTTATGCCTAGTAAGAGAACTCATCAACTCCTTGATCCTAGCAGAAACCATTCAGTGGATATGGAACAACCTGAGCGGGGAGCATCAATAACATTCACCAAACCAATATCACAGCCATATGCACAGTGATTTTGGCATAGAGGAGATTATGGTCATGCACAAATTTTGATCTTTCAGAAGGGAATATATCACAAATGCTGAAAGTGTCAATCCAAGAACTAAACAGTGCACCAGTAAGGAAACAAGGAAAATAAGTCGTTATAAAAGAAGATTCAACATCTGTTGCTACCACAATGTTTGCAACCATGCAATTATCAACAGGATCATTCTAGAAACTTCAAGAACAAAACCAGACAAAGTCGAAAGCATAAATTTAAGACTTGAGCTTCCAGATGGGCCCTCATCTAGCAGAAAACAGCTTTTCATTCTTTCTTTCCAATCCCATGAGACATGTTATAGATGCCGCGTCCCTGGACAGAAAGCATAAAATTTAAGAAAAAAATGATGTGACAGAATATACCACATAAAAATCACCCTGAACAACAAAATATCAAATTCTGTAGTAGAAATGAACTCACAATGAGAAACAAACAAGAAGCAGCCAGAGCTGCAGGAATGGCCACCGATGTGAGCTTGTCATAAGGACCTTTGAGATATGTGTGTTTGTGGATGCTTTGGTAAAACTTTTGCTTCTCAAGAAGCTTCTCCCTTGGTCTAAAGGGTGCCTCCATCTCCGACATACTGCATCATTTGGTAAAAGAATATGCTTTCAACCCTCAGCACAAAAGCAAATACCACATTCTCTCCCTCGTCCCAAACCCAACTTTTATCTCACAATCATTTGCATTTCTGTGTTCATGTTGCCGCATGCAAAGGCCGCCTGGGTGTCAATGTGCATGCATATCGTGTGCATATAAACAGCTTCATCCAATTCTCGACTGACCAACCTACACAATGTCAGTGCTCTCCAATACCAAACCTCTTAACTAAATTCCTATCGTAAATGGAATCAGATGGTCAGCTCATTTGCTTGGGCCATGACCACACTAAACAATGTCAAGCTCACTGTTACTGAATTTTACCTCTCTTTTGATCGAGAAGAATGAGTCTAGTGGTCTAAAGTATACACAGTAATCCTTATGAAAGGCAATAGAGAAAACCATAATAGAAGGGGGCCGGGCCCAATTAAAAAGTGCTGCATTGACCTAGGGACAAAGGAATGGAGAGGAAGATCGGTTCCTTACACCAAACCAAACAATCACTGTCAATCTTAAATGTTTCAAAGGCTTCCATTCACGATTTGTTCAATGTATCATTCGAACTATACACTGGAATGAAAATGTATTTAAACCAGAAGTACTTCGAATCAAAATCCCAAATTCACCTTGCAAGGAAGTTGGTTGAATCTTTCGGTGGAACATTTTAAACAAATTAAGAAGTGGGAAAAACAAAGCTCGTACAGTGGCAAAGATAATTTTCAATTTTGACTATAATCTATAGGTAAGTCATCTGCCTGAAAGCATCACATGAATTCACATGGGGACAGTTTTCATAAGTAATTTCAGAAATCAAATCACAACAAAAATGGTTAAATCTATAAAAAAAATAAAAAAGTTATCAATTAACAATTTCATTATGTTGCTGACAAATTAGAGCAGCTGCAGTATAGCAAAAAAACTACTTCAAAGGAGCATGTTCAGCAAGTTGTGTACCCCATCACCATTAGCCAAAGTTACCAAATCAAACCAAACCAAACCGAGCCCTAAGTCCCAATCAGTCGGGGTCAGCAACATAAATCCGTTGCCTCCATTGAGTTCTGGCAAGGGCATTCTGTTCCGTGATATACAAGAAATACAAGAAACCTAAGTCTTTCCAAATCACCACCTCTAAAGTCAATTCTACCCCTCCCTTAGTGCTACCATCCATCGTAACCATATCACTCCTCCTAAACTATTGCATTGACCATATCGATAGGCATGTCCGAGTCACCTTAACCAATGGACCATAAAAAAGAGGACTACCTCTTCATAAACACGCATAATGCAAGCTTAACAAGTCAACTTTCCAGGTTCTAGTCACATTTGTTGGTCAAGTTCAACAATTTTGGTTTCAACTTTCAATATACCCAAGGGAATAAAAGTTCATGTAATGAACCGTGAAGTAACTAAAATTTACAAACATTCAAAGTGATTGCGATGCACATTTCAACATCGTGAAGCAAACTTCTTGAAATTTCTCAAGATTGGACTGTCAAAGCAATAGTGTCATTTCAATTCTAAGCACTTATCCATGGAGCGTCACAAAAGAAGAAAATAAAGTAGAAACTGAAATCCTGCTCCACATTAACTAAGACATGCAGCTTTTCCCAAACCCCACTTCTATCTTTCAGCATGATTTAGCTAACAAGACCTTATCCTTCTCAACTTCTGTCTCATAATACATACAATTATCATACGCCACAGTTTGTGACTGTACTTCTATTTATCAGCATAAGCTTTAGCTATTGGGGCAGTATCTTCCTTCAGTTCATATTTCCTGTTTTCTCGGCAAATCATATCGATCTTGGGTTCATTCTATGTAGTACACGTTTAAACATCATCCTTATTATGCATAACACAGCAACAATCATCAATAGTAACTATCATATCAAACAATTCCACTCATAGGATAGGACATTGATTGACTGATACAAGCCAAAGGAGGCCCAGACAGCTAGCAAGCCAAAACCTCAACCAATCACGGTTTGACCCATCAACAGCTTATGAGCAATCATTCTAAACTTCCGGTCGTTGCATATATACGCGCACACAAACAAGATATATGATTTTTTTTCCCACATAAAAAATTAAGATTCTTCACAGACCAAGGGAGCACACACGAATCAATCAAGCAGAAGGGGATTGATATCAATAAAAGCCAAAATGACACAAAACAAAACCCTAACAGATGGTAACAATTTCCACAGACGATAACATCCCAATCGGGTATTACAAACAAATCGAATACTAAACAGATGATGCACTTATGTACTTATGCTCCGACCAGATAGCTACTGCGGGTGCGTGCGGCGGTGTAGAGGCCCTAATCTTCGACTGCGGCTAGAGAGAGAGGGAGGTAGAGAGAGATGACTTACGTGAGCGAGGTGAGAATCCGAGAAAATCAGATGCTGAAGGTGAGATGACCTTCTGAGAGCGGAGCGGACTGTGCGTAGCGGAAGGATTGGATCGTCGGAGTGAAATGAAAAGGGTTGGCGTTTGGTTCCTTTGTCCGGTGAGTTATTGTACGGTAACCTATGGTTGTTGCCTTTTGACTTGCCACGTTTAATTTTAAAGTTTTGGTTTTTTATTAGGAAAAACAGTTATCTTCTTCATAAAAAAAAAAACAGTTATCTTAAAAAATTATTAAAAAATAAGTAATTTTTCAAATAAAGTGGTCTTTCTATACTAAGGCAAATTCTTTCACGGAAGAGTTTTCACTTTTTATACTTATGGCTTTGACACCGAAAAAGTTAACTCTTCCACGGACAAGTTTTCCTTACCGTCTACACATTCGGTTAACAATAGAATTCTCTTTTATAAAAATAAGCAAATCGCATGTTCAAAATGCGGTTTTACATCTTATATTTCAAAATATGCGAGATCTTCCAATTCCACGTAGATAGTTGTGTGTCCAATGTGATAGACTAAACTCGCACGTTCCAAATACAATTTTGATGGCGCGGTTTTAATGATAAACTGAACTCACATGTTGAAACTGCGACTTTGATGGCAAACTAAACTCACATTTTCAAATCGCGAACTTAAATAAAAAAGTGCATTTTCAAAAATGCAGAGTTTAGGGTGAATTGCCTTAAAATGGGATTTAGGGCAAATATTTGCCATTAAATGATATACTTTTGAGGAATTACTCCCACAGTGAAACGGAAAAATAATAATTGCATATACATGGTACCTTGACCGAAATACCCTTCTCTCAAATTATTCTCCAAAAACCACCCCTCATTTAACCTCTCTCGCCACAGTATATTGCACCATGTCTGCAATATAGTTGCGTTGCTTCTCCAAACTCTTGCACCATTTCAAAAACTCTTTGCATCCATTTTAGGCGAATTTGCCTTGAAGGATATGGCCAGATAAATTTTTTTGCATAGACATCAAAATTGTATCATATCTCATTATAATTGCACTACTGCTTAAACCCAATGCATTGTATCAAAAACTCTTTGCATCCATCTTATGCCAACTTACCTTGCCAGGGAATGGGCCTTAAAAAAAATTTCATGTCACGTTAAAATTGCATCCTATCTGCATTTGAGTTGCACCACTACTTTATGCCCATTGCACTATGTCAAAATGTCTTTACATCTATGTTAGGTGAATTTGCTTTGACAGGGTGTGGCCAACAAATTTTGCACTGTATCTCATTGAAATTGCACCACTGCTTAAACCCATTGCACTGTGTCAAAAACTCTTTGCATCCATCTTAGCCCAGGTTGCCTTGCCAGGGATATACATAGTGTAAATTGCATCGTATCTGCGTTAGAATTGCACTAGTGATTATACCATTTGCACTGTGCAAAAAAATCTTTGCATCCATCTTAGACCAACTTGCGTTGCCAGGGATGGGCCAAAAAAAAAATCATTACAAGTTGTCTCAATTGCATCGTATCTATATTAGAGTTGCACCACTGGTTAAACCTCTTGCACTGTGTAAAAAAATCTTTGCATCCAACCCTAGATCTGTAACGAAAAAACCCAGAATAGCCCCAATTAGAGCATCTCTAACAATCATAGTGCAAAAGCATCTCTAACCCAATTTAATATCCCCCAAAACGTATTGTTTTGGGGGTTTCGAATTTTTTCCTTGTTAAGTCCTGTTTGTAGTTAATATTTTGTTGTTTATGTTTTCGGCTTGCAGGGTTACCATATTTGTGTTGTTTGATTGAATTGTTCCTTTCATTATGATGAAAATCATATACCTACGACATGGAGGCTCAATCCGCTCAAGCCAGGACATGTAGGGATGTTGCGTTGCTTTGTAATTGTGCATCTGGGCAATTAATGTCCTAGAATGGCCAATTGGTGTCAACAAAAATGTGCACATCAATCCCCCTCACTATGGTTTCCATAACTATATTATGTGTTCAGCTGGAGTATACTATATTCCTTTTTACTCTACCATGGAACTTTCACAAAAGGTCCATGTTTGCCTTTCTCGTCCGATTGATCAGTTCATCCGGCACAGACACTTTTGATAATACTTTCTTCATTCGCAATTAATCAGCCGTACATTTCTCTTAATGGGTGAATGTCCCAAGTCAAGACTAAAGAGGGACATTCTCACTTGTAAACCTTAACCTTCCCCTTTCTTTGCCCACTTTCTCTGTTGAAGTCTTGCATATCTTCGTCTACCCCTTTCTCTTTGGAGGCATACGCGGTTCCTGCATTACCACATAGGTTACTGGATCAAACATTGGAATAGGCCGAAATATCACTAGTGTTGCTTCATTGGAATAGGCTAAATAAAATGTATAGAGCTTCGATTGCACCCTCTGCCTCTTCTCCAGACACGAGACATCCAACCTGATGTAAAACCTTTGTGATTGCATGCTCAATATTTATACTGTGATATGAAGTTTGTTGACTGGAGATCAGCTATGTCCTCCCAAGTGGTGAGGAGCACAGGATCATTCCCCAGTGTAACTACCTCACCATACTTTCACGAGCCTTTAAGGCTGAGTTCTGCTTTCTCTGTGCAAAAGTACGCATCGAAAGAGGGAGAGGAGAGTGTGGGTTCGCAATGTAGTCTGAGTGGGGTGAGGTCCGAGAGATGGGGAGCCGGAGGTTCTCCCCCTGGAGTTTTTTCATCTTTTGTATGTGTGTGTGTATATATATACAAGAGGAAGTTTTTCGTGATTTCAATGTGTGCGTAGTGACCCTAGATTCCCGACAAAGTTTGTATCAGAAATAAGAATAAAGATGCTAAGTAGTTAGTTTCTAACTTGATATTGCCTTAGCAAACTGACAAATGGTGGGTATGGCTATATTTTCAAAGGTAAATGACAAGAAAAAAGAACTTGATTGATGTTTAAGACACATAATTTTTGCCTCCTGAGAAGCAAAAATACGGACGCGGGATGAGGATACGATATGGACATGCGGACATGTTGCCCCTCTTCAGTTTCACTTACTGTTTAGGTATTTGTAGAAGACAATCCCTTGTTATATGTTCAGCAAAAATGTGTCTTTTTTGTGGTTTCTTAAAAATAGTTCTTTCCCAAAATAGTCGTTAGAAGTACGTTTCAAACTCCGTTAACAGATCGAGATATATGAAAATACGATTCTCAATCAGCAATCAATTAAATAACGCTCATTGAGATTGTGTACTGTGTATCATAGGGTTCAGTTAAAGCTGTATTTATGTAAAAAGATATTCCAACCATGGAAGAAGCTATACACATGTTTGTTTGGGTCACACGGTGTGGGTTGACGAGTTTCTGAAAGAATTTTTTTTCCCCAAATTTCTTGCATATGAGGTTTATATTTAAGCATTTGACTCGAAGGATGGTTCTCTTGTTTATATTTAAGCGCTTGTCTGCACTAAATTCCAAACCATTAGTAGAGTTGAGAATTGTCCTATTCTTGTTCTTAACAAGCAGAGAGAGGTAGTTATGGACATAAAGTAGCTTTGGCTGTCTGTAATTTGCGTATAGTTTGCAGTCTATCTTGAATAGCCACAAGGGTATATGCTAGCTAAATGCAATTTCTGGTACTTTAGTGGCTAACAATCTGAGATCGGACAAAAAAAAACCATTCCTGTAATGCCACTTGAAGTATGTCCAGATAAGTTGATCTTCTGAATGAAAATAAGCGAGAACCAGTTTCCATTTAGAAACTGGAGCTTCATCCTAAAGACAAACCTTGTTATAGTTGCGATCCATGTTTTGTTACTCATAGGACAGAAGTTTGTGCTGACAGCTTATTTGATGTACTATGCAGTTGTTCAATGGACTTCCTATCTGAAATCTTTTTTTTTTTTTTTGTTGCTATTTTGGTCAGCTGAAACTGATCCACATTATAGTAAGAGAGAATGCCAAGCTCTGTGGCCTATTTTCAACACACCAGAGGGGCTGCTCAGTATCTCTCTAGCATGGAGGAATGAAATATCTAAAGTGCTCAATTGGAAGTTGGAACAAGGCCATGCTGACCACAGCCTAATTCAAAGGTGATTTGTTGTAGTTCATTTATGATCGTCCCCCAATATGTTATTCATGCCGTAGTCATGCGGGAATTCATCCTGTTGAAAACTTCGACGTCTGCTTTTTTTTCAAAAAAAAAAAAAGTTACGGGGTTAAAGGAACGTACTGAAAACCCCAAGGAGTTGGCAACGTGCTTTTGCCTTGGGACTTGGAGATTTGCTCCCACCTAAGGTAACGACCGGGCATAGCCTCCAGTGGCCCCAAGAATTTGCTAGCAAGGGGAATCGAACATGAGACCAATTAGTTGAGGTGCGCGCAAGTTGGCCTGGACATACGGTTATAAATAAATAAATAAATAAATAAAGGAATGTATTGAAACAGTGCCTGAATTTCTTCTGTCTTGTTAGAAACGGGATATTGTGTTATTTCCCTGATGTCAGCTTTTGAATTTTAGTTTGCAGAACTTGAATTGAACACTCAACTCAAGTGGCCCTGCTTTCTGGTATATTACCCGAATCCTTTGTCAACGTCCAGCTGTCTTTTGAACTTCAACTATTCAGAGACTTCATCTAGGTTGGGTACTTTTTATAACCAGTAGAGCTTGATTGGGTACTTAAATTACAGGCTTGATTAAGTTTGCTTATAAAATATTTAGTTACGGCTGGCTGAGGTGGAGTCAAATCAATGGAGTGATTGACTGAATCATAGCTAAAATATCCTACTCTGTGCTTGTGTGGAATGCAACTTGATCCCATTTGTTTGAACTTTGACGGGACCAATAGTGAAGGGAGATATAATCCCGTAGGATATATATTTTTCCATCAAATCACTTGTTTTAGTAATGAATGGTATGGTTCATCACCGATTCTGTCTAAATCCTGATTCACCCATAGATTTGTATCTTTTTATTTTAATATAAATCTCCAATCAAATCGGGAACCGAATCATGGATCGTGCAAATTTTGACAACTATGAATACCACACCCATCCATGGTATTGTATATCTCCCCCTGCATTGGATGATATATCCTATGGTGGTTTAGTTTTTGCAACAATTAGCTTTGGAAAAAAAAAAATGTACACCGGATGTGTGGCTACCTTGGATATATAGTCTAATCCGATGCTCATACGTGGCTAAACAAACTGGCCCAAAGAGTAATGAGCTTCCCAATGTCAAGGCAAGGAGTTTTAAGATTTAACTTTTGTTACCATCACCAATAGACTTGACATAAGAGTTCAGTATGTCAAGTTATTCATCTCCTGGAAACATAAAAAGATTTGAAATATGTTAGATACGACAGAAAAATGAAAAATTGTTATATCTCGATGAAGCCAATTGCTTCTTTCTTATTCATATTTTGAGGTTTTGTAGACGTGTCTCCAAGTATTTCTTTACCTTTTGGTCCAAGAGGAGAAGCTAGCTAGCAGCTTTAATCCAAATTAGAACATTTTAATAGCAGTAACTAACTTTTCTAATTTGATACATATTGCTTGGCTTTGCATTAAGATTGAAGGATAGGTTAGCTAGATCTGCTTAAATCCAAAATCCCGATTCTTACCTCAGTTGGATGGAACTATGGAAGAAAAAGTTGAATTATCCTTCTAGCTTTCTAAGTTGTCAAAACTACCAGATGGGTTTTTAGTCTCAGAGAAAGTTTGTGTGGCTGCTGCTTTTTTCATTTTGATCTTCAAAGTAAAATATTCCTACCAATACGGATTAAATGCCAGGGCCGGTGTTGCTTGTTTGGCAGGGACGGTTCGGGCATGCCTCTAGCTTTGTGGCACATTTTCTAGTTATGGGGGATCAATCATGCATGCGACCTACAAAACTCAGGTAAGGTTATCTACCTATCTCCAAACCCTGCTATAAACGAGAATTTTGTGCATAAGATCATGATGCATGTCTTTTTCTTGCTCTTTACCCGCCTGGGGAATGGCATACATAGTTTTGGCCGGTCTAAGAAAATCGATCGACTAGCAATGCTTCTGAAATTATGTCCGAGTTGTATCCGAGCCCCTTCTAAACTGCACACACGGCAACATATTTACGGTTAGTTTGGAAAGTATCCTATCACGTGACGGGACCAAAAAACAATAGCTATTTAGTTTTTGATAAACAACTTTTCAAGACAGTTGATTGAGAAATCTCAAATAAAATAAGTTCAACGTTTATATTTGACAGGAGTGAGACAAACTTATAATCAATTTGGGTGGACAATTTGGGGTGAAAAAGTCATAGAGACATTATCAAAAAAAATAAAAAAATCAACAAAGACCTGACCCTAACGGACTGCCAAGTGCCAATTATCATCAAAAGCTGGAAAAAGACTATGAAATTAAGATGTTTTCAGTCTTTTGGTACCCTTAGCTTGACTTTTGGCCATCTGATAATATTGTTGACCTTGAATCATTGGCAATTCATAGTTGTTTTTCTTTCACTTGTTGTAGCACTTCCATTATGGAATACTGGCCCCGTCCATGAGCTTGAGTGCTTGACTACTGACTTTAGGGCATTATTTATGGTGCTATACACAGGAATTTAAAAACAATCTTTTTAAAAATTAATCTTTCATTTTGAGGAGGAAAAAAGGCTTTATATATCTTCCTAGAGGTCTCTAAAAGCTCCAAATAGATTGAAACTTTGATAGCTCAAAAAAAAAAAAACTGGTTCAGGTCTTCTAATATTTGTGATAAAGAACAACTAAATATTGCATGCAACATTGGATTGTTGTCTTATTGGCAGTCTCAATTTTATAAAGATGTGCGTTAAATATTACTATCATTTTGTGTTGCTCTTATATTAGTATTCGTGTTATTGTGTTTCTTTTTTATTGTTTCACCTAAATTTTATTGTTTTATGATAAATATTTTTGTTCTTTTGTTTTACGCTCGTATGTAAATTGGCTCTGTTCCCTTGTATACTATGAAGCACACTGATGAACTTTATTTGTATATATTGTCTGCTTGTCCCTTGTACTACTTTAGGGTGTTCCAAATTGTTAGTCCTCTTTGAAAAGTCAAAACAAAATTTATTCAATCTTCCAAAATAACCCCTTTTACCAACAACCATCATTTCATTCAAAAGTTGAAAATATAAGGGCATTCTTGGAATTTAATAAATCTATTTAATGTGAATGCATTTATTGCATGCAATTATTGGAAGTCTACTTAAAAAGTTAGAATTTCCAAAAGTGATCAGCAATATGGAACGAATGGAGTATTTCTTGATTAAATATCATATAGGAATTGTCCTAAAACTTAAAAGATGAGCTTAAATGACATTCGTATTTTTTGGAGTGGCATTAGTGATTGTGGTATATGAGCCCTGCCAACCCCTAATCCAAGTCGTCCTTCTCAGTAATCAATGATTCAGATATTTTTGTTAATTCTTTCCGGTAAGAGTTCATCTGCAAATCTGAACCATTGATTGCGGAGATTGACAGCTCAGATGCCACACTACAAGTTTGGCAGGCTTGTCATCCCTCAAGGACAATGGAGTCCCCGGGTCTAGTAGCATCAACACGAACCCTACCCAAACCCTATCAGATTTTTTTTATATATTATCCCCCGAACCCGCCCATATAGCAGAATATTTGACGAAAGTCCGACTCGTGATGGGTCAACCTTTATTACGTGTAGTGCGGAATCCGAGCCATCCATCTCCACAATCGATGGTTCAGCTTCGCAGATGAACTCTTACCAAAGAGAATCAATAAACATATTGGACCATTGATTGCCGAGATGGAGGGCTTGGATTGGGGGTTGGCAGGGTCTGTCATCCCTCAAGGACAGCAGGTCCCCCATTAGATGTTACCGCCCCTGCTACTCGTACCGAACTCGCACCCGAAATAGTTTTAGATACAAAATTATAGTTTGTCTAATATATATTTTTATCATTAAACTAAAAAATAATATTTAATTATACCCCAATATTTTTCTCATTCTACTAATTAAAGAATTTTAACTTTACCTTAAATTTTTTTATTGTTATACTAATATACCATCTGCCAAGTGGGTTGGGTTTGATTAACTAAGTTTTTATTGTATGCATCATCATGTTGCTTTAATAGAATTTTCTCATTCTATTAAAATTTTTATTGTTCTACTAATATTAAAAAATTTATTGTTCTACTAATATAAAAATTTTATTGCTCTACTAATATAAAAATTTTATTGCTATACTAATAAATAGGGGACAGCAGGTCCCCTATTTATGTAATAGGTTGGACACCTTATTGTTTTTCAGATTACTCTTATGGGGTTTATGTTCTTAGTTACGTATGCACTACTTGGCTATATGAGTTTGTATTAGTTCTTTAATATTCTCTTCGATTCATGTTATTTTCTCAAACTACTAACTTATTAATGTCACAATCATCTTTATTAGCATATATCTGGTTAGTACTTGTGTCGAACATATGAATTGTTGAATCTGTCCTGAGATTGTGATAAGTAGATCATCCATTACCTTTGGGTTCGTAGATTATAAAATTCTTTGATTTCAAGTGGTTGTTGTGTAAAACCTGTTTATTTCTTCAGTTTGAAATTTAAATGACATGTTGGACATGTTTCAGAAATATTCACCTCAATTGGATTCAATTCCGCCAAGATGGGTACATTTTATGCATGGTTTACTTCTCTTCTTATATCAGGTAAGTGTTACTTTCCTGCAACCAAGTGCTATCATGAGTTTTCCCTATTTTGTCGTTGCGTTGATGGGTTGGATACTTGCGTCGTCCTCTGCCTCATGCATTTCCTGACATGCTTCTGGGACAAAGATTTTGAGGAGGAGTGGCTACCTACCAATTCGTTATTAATTTTTAACATGTTGTGGCTTGTAGCTTTTTATACGGATTTTCTTTAGGAGGGGCCTCTTTACATTTTCTATTGTACCAATCTAGCTGTAATAAGTGTTGGAATTGTGCCTTGAATTTGACAAAGGGGAAGAAGATTTGTGAACAGAAGGTTCAGGAGCGCTACACCATTCTTGTTGTAGCGCTACCGAGAAAATAACTTCGGTTTTAATCCATCTCGAGCGCTACACCATTTATGGTGTAGCGCTACCGAGAGACTACCTCCAGTTGGATTCCTACTCGGATTAGGATTTTGTACTTTCTTATAAATAGCAACCTTGGGGGTTGTTAGGGAGTGGACTTCTTGAGTGAATCCCTTTGAGGGAGCCCCCATGGGG
>JAXBDA010001447.1:0-54808 GCA_036023075.1 Gaultheria prostrata | reverse complement strand
TTCTCAATGAAATCTATCAAACAAGATCCATATTGCTTAGAAAATTATTTTTGTAACTATATTATTTTTTAGTTTGAAAATTGCACGTAGTTTCGTAGGGGCAAACATTTTGGAACGGAGGGAGTATTTTTTTTTGGGACGTTCCAAAATGTTAGTCCACTTTCCAAAATAAGCAATAGAAAGTTAATAAAGTTACATTATTACCCTTTTGTTTGAATTAAAGTACTATTGTTTCATCAATCCAATCACCTTTTTGAGAGGGCATAAATAAAAAATTGAATATTTTTTGGTATAATCATTGTGTCTCCTTAAAAAGTTGAAATCCCCAAGTGAGGACTATGAAAATGGGATGGAGTGAGTAATTTAATTCGCGGGGCTCCACGCGTCCCTCCCAATCCCCTCTCTCTCCCTCCTGTTCTACTTCCCTCAGTGGGCCTTTCCTTCTACTCTACTTCCATGGCTGATCTGTTCAAAGAGCTCCATGGATGACAAAGTCTACGGGTAAGAAAACCTTTCATCTCGTTTTTGATTGCTGGGTTTTCTTTTCTTTCAAATTAAGGTGCTACATTTTGTTGAATCTCGATAATTTGGGCAAGTACTCATATCTATCAATCTCACTAAAAAATGCCCACTTTTCTCTTTACCATTCCACCAAATCTCAACAGCACTCAAAAAGTTCGACCTTTTTTTCCCCCCCTTTCTACAAATCGTATTAGTAAGTACAAAAGATCACCTTTTTGAGTTGCTTGTTTCACCATCATATGCAACCTTTCTGTTTCTCCCCAATGCCTTTAAAAAAAAAAAAAAAAACCTTTCTGCTTGTCCCCTGTTTATCACACTTCTGTTTTGGGGTTTTCCTTTTACGAGTTTCCACCTGACAAAGGGTTTTCCATTATTTGAAGGAAAAAAAAAATGTTTGGGTAATTTAAATTCGTGTAGCCCCATACTAATTTTCTCACTTATTTCTTTTACGATTTTTTTTTTTATGTCTTTTCAGTAAAAAAGATGTGTTGAAATGATCATGGGAAAGTGGAAAGATTTTTACAACTTTGGGGAGGGATAGATAAGAAAAAGACATGGATTAAGGTTCTGGATTTCAAAACGAGAAATATTTTGGACACAGAAATGTTTTCCATGAGCGGGTCCAACGTGAGTCTTGAGCATTTTTTTTATACAATAGTTATTTGTAACGTTCTTTTAGGCTAGGTAATAAGTTGTTAAGTAGTTATTTATGACGTCCTTTGGCTAGGTTCATTCCTACACATACGTAAAAACTCAATCCACATGTGAGGATAACACGAGTAAGTAACCAAATTATTTTTTACAATCGCATACATTGGATGGCTACGGATACATCAGCACTCTAGTGCTCATTAAAATTATGGCGCGGGTAGGATTACCGGCCCCAACCATAGTTTTTCACCCATGTTTAATCTACTTGTGGGCTCCACATAGCATGGTCCATAGCCACGGATAGCATGGTCCACAGTAGACTGGAGACTTGATTGCGCCTGAAAATACAGACCAAAGCCCAAAACACAGCACATGCTCATATCTTTCGTGACATCATTGTTTAATCTTGTTCTTGTCTTCACTCAGATCTGCTTGTTCTTAGTCCCTCATAAAGAGGTTGAGTGTATTCATGAGTTCCCCTTGCTTTTTACAGGTCTTAATGTTAAAATGTACTCCATTGTTATGGTAGCTTTTTGAAATTCAACCTTGAGATTGAGATTCATAGAGAATCAATGGGAGAATCAACTGCTACGGCACTGGATGTTGAAAACAAGGTAAAACCCATTTGTCCTTTGATCAATACTAGACTAACCCATGTGCTGAAATGTTCCCTTCTACTGCAGATAGAGGTTATCTTCTTTGTTTGCAGATTTGTGTTTGGTTTGGTTTCCAATTTATTACTTATAAAAACAAAAAGAGTTTGGTTTCCAATTCATAGTTGCAAGATTCCTTACTGTGTCTGTTATTGAGAATTGCCAATCTGTTTATAGCATGAAAATTTCCGTGGGTTTTTGATTTTGTGTTGTATAAACAGGTGGGAGAGTCAGTTGCCTCTGGTGCCACTCTGGAAGCTTCGGTTTCGTTCGGTAGGTTTGAGAGTGATTCGCTTTCGTGGGAGAAATGGTAATCTTTTTCGTCGAATAAGTACTTGGAAGAAGTTGAGAAGTTCTCAGCACCTGGATCTGTAGCTCAAAAGAAAGCTTACTTTGAAGCTCATTACAAGAAAATCGCTTCTCGGAAGGATGAACCACCAGGGCAGGAAGAGAAGCAAACACGAAATAATCAGTTGATGACAAATGATGGAAATGGTGATGAAATTCAGTATAAAAACACTTCTGGAACTGACACTGAGGTCAATATAGTCAGTGGTCAAAGCTCTGCTGAAGAAGCTGAGCAAGTTCGTGATTCAAAGGGTGTCTTGAATATCTGCCCCCTTGATGAGTCCAACGACAGTGCCACGAGCACGATAGAGTGTCAAAACTCATTGGTTGATGGAGCAAAGGAGGAACTTGATAACATACCAGATAGCCTTGAATTGAGCAAACTGGAAGAGGCTATTGTAGTTCAAGAGGGCACTTGTATTAATGAATTTCAGGAGAATGTGGAACTGCCACCTGTTATGGTTAATGAGGAAACTAATCTGAATGGAGCTCAGGACATTGTGCAATTTCCAACGGGATTGGAGGAGACAAGAAACAAATCAGGAATAAAAAAGGACAATGTGAATTCGGGTGCATCAAAAATTTCTCAAAAGGTCAAGTTTGAAGTTTTCCAATCAGTTTGTGTTTGAAATACGATTAGGACTGGAGACATTTTCGATTTCTTTAAAGTTCTAATTTGGATTCGATTTCTTGAAAGTTCTAATTTGGATTATTTTGGTATCTCACATCATATGATACTATCATGTTCAGATAAATGCCACCAGAAAGGAGAGGAATTCGGCAGGAACAATGAAGAAGCCAGCATCTCCTTTACCCAAAAGATCACCACAAATTTCCACCCCGAAAACAGCAAAATCAACACCAACCCCCACTGTAATGTCTGCTTCTCGGTCCTTAGCGAAAGGGGATAGTGGTTTATCATTGCCGAGGAGCAAAAATCTTTCTGCGGGAGAAAGAAAGAAAATCGTTCCTTCAACCCTGCACATGTCACTTAGTTTGAGTCCTGCAAATTCTGAATCAACTCATCCCACCACGACTCGAAAGTCTCTTATTATGGAGAAAATGGGGGATAAAGACATTGTTAAACGGGCATTTAAGACATTTCAAAAAAATGTCAACCAAGTCGGATCTTCTGGTTATGAGATATCTTCCAGAGAAAAGGAGGTCAGTTATTGTGTTATAATTATTAGTGCTCATATACGTACATGTCTCTCGAATATGTTGTTACATTAATGGCAATTGAGTTTTGAATTATTTTTCCCATTTTGTGGATTTTGATCTCAACCTCAATGGGCAGGTGTCAACCGTTGGGACGGAGAAAAAGTTCTCAACTTCATTGACTTCTCGAAAGGAGAATGAGGGGTAATTTGGAATCTTCTTTTCCTTAAAGTGGAGTGGATAGAGTTTCTTTCCTTCTTTCCTGCACTTATGCTAACTTCAATTATTAAACGGGATTTGACCAACATAGTTACTCAGCAAGACTATGGTCATTTTAAGTGTAGAACTCATCAAACCCGGTACATACCTTCTATGAAAGTTACCAAAAAGCTTAATGGCCTTCTAATTTCTCTGTCTGCATTCCTTGCCTTTTAATGGCCTTTTAGTGTTTTCCAAAGTCCGTTGGCGGCTCATCATTGGAGAATAGTCTTTGTTTTCGTACCTATAGAATTAGATTTCGGTAACAAATATTTCCTGCATTCTTTCTGATACGGTCAATATTGTTCAATGTTCAGTATTTGGCAATATGCAGTGATTATACTGTGTTTGCAAGTATCAAATTGCCTCGATGTTGAAACATGGTGCATTTATGAAGTTTGTCATTACTGTTGTACTTGTGTGCATTTTCAAGTGTCACTTAGCCAATCTATCTCCATGAGTGTGCGTTTTAAAGTATTCTATGATTTGATCGAATTCCTTGAACTGGAAACTAAAATTTGTTGTTTTCAGGCTGAGGAAGGCAGCAGAGAAGATGGACACTCAAAAAGGTCAATTGGGAAGAAGCTGGAATTCTCCCTTGGCAAGGTAAAATGTTTGAGTCTGGTTTATTTTAAAGTTTCACATATGCGGTTGTTTGTTAGGAAGATGCCTACGTGGTAATTTAATATTGTACACAAGAACCTGCTGTAAGGTCTAAACAACATCACAAACCATTTATGGCATCCAAAGCTTCTTTCTTTCTGAGCCATATTTAAGTATTTAACCAAGCTGTGCCATTTTTACCCAGTATTCCAATCACGAAAATTACTTAACTTCCTCACTTAAATGCACTAAGAAATTATTGTCCTGTTTGGCCAAGTGACCGGCCCTGTGGGTTGTCCCTCTGGGTTTGAAGCTCAAAGGCGCCTCCAAGATATAAATGTCATGTGTAGCTTATGTGGCCATCCTAAACATCGTCTACGTCCCACCCTGCCTCTGATACCGTGTAACACCCGCGGCCCAATCTCTACTTGGAAGAATTGTCTGGTTTGGCCCATCTCACGGTTTTGTCCCTAAATGTCCCAAGCCTAAATGGAGGCTCCGAATTGGAAGTGTCGTGCGCTGTCTTTTATATGTGGCATGCCTAAGCCAATTTCCGCATCCAAAGTGGGACGAACATGTGCTTTCTTTGATACCCCACACGGGCCCATAGTACTAGACCATAATTAGTTGCAAAAGCCATTTTACAATTTTGTGCAAATAAAATGTTCATAGAGCATGCTATCCAGATTCCTGAGCACTATTGCTAAATTATAAATGCACTTATTTTACATAATATATTCTGTATTTTCTTATTAATGGACTAGCTAATTTGGAATTCCTATTAATTCTTCCCCTGAAAACTCACTACCATTGATTGCGTAGATCAGGTCAGTTAAAGGAGCAAGTATGGATCAAAGGAATGCAAAGCCTGCCCCATCTTCTATTGGCTTAATAAGTGATGGAAGAGCTGAAAAACAAAGAGAGGTCCCCCCCCTCCTCCCTTTCCGTTTCCTGTAAATCATTGTCACATTTTGAAGATGAACTTCTTACTTCTGTTAACCACGTGTGCGGGTTTATTTACTTTTTTCATTTGTTACAGATCACGAATAAACTGGAGGAAAAATCATACGCCAAAGAAGTGGAAAAAACACGCCTTCGTTTAAAACCAAAGGTAAACTTTCATCTGCTTAGAATTTTGCCACTGATGTCTCATTGTACTCACAACAATATCGAGGATAATATCAAGTATGGTTATTCAAGCTCCTAGAGGCTATATTTTGTTTACATGTTGCATATCGAAACACCTTCTTGAACTTGAATTAGGAGAAAAAGCTCAGACAGTGCCTCAGATTCAAAACCACTCCTTGTTTTATCAGGGCCATGTGATGTCAAAGAATCATTTTAGATGACAATAGTCTTGGTGACCATAGAAATGGGCAATTGTCTCGTGTGTATTCATGGGGAAATGTATAGACCATAGATATATTGCACCTAGTATGAGGACTCGTCAGGAAAAAACACCCACTTTACTTTTCAATTTGGCAAGCCATATCCAGTTGTTGGAATTGTTGGGGCCAAACAAGATATATTTCCTTCGCTCTTCTACTTTAGTTTTACTTGAAAGTACCTTTGTGCGACTATAAGGTGGAGGAACAGATCAGGTTGCGGTAGATCTCAGCTACTACAAGCATGAGATTGTGCTAGTCACACCAAAAGTCATATCCTCTAATGACAAGGATCAGTTTCGTTGGCCGTGTTAACATCAGGTTGGATTACAAGTACCCTTGGGAAATCATTTTCTGCGTTTGAATGCAATGTTTGATGGAGAGATCACAAATCTGTTGGGTAACAGATCCTACAAACGATGCGCTATACGATACCTTTGGTGATGTGTTCTGTCCCTCCTAATAAATCCTATGTACCATGTGTTATACAAATTATCTCCCTCGTTATCAATTCAGTTGGATTACTCATCTTATAGGATCATATTAAACCCCTCCCCATTAATCTTTTATTTTGAAAGGCAAAAACTTCATTAATCTTGGAAAGATACAAGACTAATAGGGGCAAGGAAAAATCCGAGACTCAAACCCGATTGGCAAGAAACCAACCAAGACACCCTTGGGACAAAGCCCACTTAAAGAGGCGGAAGCCCCACACCTCAAAGGGTCTAAAGATATCCAAATAAAAACATTCAGCACACACCTAAAGGCCTAACAATGCCCAGAAAAATGGGCCAAGCCCAAACAATAAAGTCCAAACCCAGGCTGCCCAGCCCAAAAGGACCAAGCCCACTAGCAGACACCGCAAACCCTAAACAAACCTCCAACCACCGCCACATCCACCACCCATGCTGAGACCACCAGCGCCACCACCAACCACCCAAAGAAAGTCGAGAGCATCCGAAGCCGTTAGGCCGCGAGGAGGACCGGCCGCATCCAACGACGCCGGCCGGCGAATGAAACCGAGCAGCACCGGGCAGAGAAGGAAGACAGCTGGAGACAAACATCAGCTTCAACCACGTCCAAATGCCGTTAGGCCCAGAGAACAAATTCACCCAGCATTGAATCCGGCAAAAGTCACAAAGAAGCCGACAAAATGGAGAAACATCAGTAGCGAAGTAAACGTTGAGGAAAAAGATCGATCAGGGTCTCACGGCGCCGCCATTGCCATCACTGCCACTAACCCAGGAAAGGCAACAAACGCTGCCGCGCCGCCGTGGAGCCGCCAATCCGGCTCCCAAAAACAGCAAGCTCTCCTGAGCCAAACGCCGCCGCCATCCAAACCACCACAAGCCTCAAGCCACCTGTAAAAAAGAAAAATAAAACGAAGAGAGAGAGAGAGAGAGAGAGAGTCGCCCTCCCCTTCCCGCCGCTAGAGGCCAAAGTCCCGGGGGGGGGGGGGGGGGGGGAATAGTCGGCTGAGTTTTTGGGTTTAGAGAGAGAGAGAGTCTCGATAATAAGAGCCCTACCTCCCTATTAATCTGATGGCCCGATGAACCAAGTACGGTCTCAAGTATGATTCCAATAGCCTTGGAGAGCTCTTGTATACCGGAAGGCTCAAATCATTGACCTCATAATGAAGTGCACCGATTGTGGCCTACTGGGATCCGCTAATGCCTATTAAGGATTTGGTGACTCAGCTTGGAATGCTTTTGTTGGATTTAGAATCTTTCATATGCAGACTTCTGCAACACTCCTCAGGGAACTAAGAGTTTTTTAAGCATGTGTGAAAAAGCCATCGATTGACTAGAGGGTTCTGATCAACTTTAGTTGGTATATGAATGTGAAAATTGTATTCGACCATTTTATGAACGTGGATATTTTCGGAAATCAGCAAATTCTTTCATGAGTGACTAAAAGTTTTGATGTATTCGCGTTGAAAGATTTGAAAGATTTCAGACTACTGCTTTGTAGCTTCTCTGGAAAGATGGCTAAAGCAATACACTTTCCTGGTATTTCAATTTTTTCCCTGGGGACTTATGATTGAATTAGACGCGGACACATATGTCTTCATGTGTTTTTGATTTCCATTAGTCATAAGAAAGGAAGAAAGAGATCAAAAGATACATATAGATACACAGCAAACAATGCGGCGATACCCACAAGATACAAAATGCTTCATGCATGACCTTTTAATTGTCTTATTTCCTCTCTAATACTAACATGTTTGATTCTCCGATGCAGGAGGGAACCAAGAATGAACACCATCATCGACCATAAATGCACAGATGCATGGACGAAGTATTCACCGGAAATTTATCCAGGTTAAATGAAGTCATGAACCCCTTATCTGCAACTTGGATTTCGGCAGTAGAACAGTCTCTGGAGAAGAAATGAACAATCATCTTGTAATTGACCAACTCTTCTTCTCTTGGCCCTCCCTCTGAATGGCATTGGATATGCAAAATACAGAAAAGGAAATGACTTTAAAAATTTATGGATTGGTAAACACTGGCCTAACTATAAGGAGATGAATTAGTGTAAATTTCATCTTGATTAATATATTTAGCTGTAGACTAGTTTGTCATTATTCACCTTCTTTTTTTTTGCTACACATGACATTATTCATCTATATGATGGTTACACCTAAGTCACATAATTTACGAACGCGTGCGCAATCGTAAAAGCGTTTTCGAATCACATCTCAAACTGCTAAAATCCGTAAGAGCGAGGATTGAGAGCGCGAACGCACGAGGATTGAGACTACATGGCATTTTGAAGGATTATATGACTAAAGGTTACACCCACACCCTTGCTAGTGTGGTTTCGATTTTCATGGTATATATTTTATATTCAATTTTCATGGCTAGTATGGTAATAATTCTACAGGTTGATATCTTTAAAAATGTAAAAAGGTTTGACCAATTTTTGTGGAATAAAATCTCCTAATTTCGACATCCAAGCTAATGCAACCGTTTGTCTTTTCTTCTAAATAAATGCGTACAAGTTGTTCATGTGCATGTGCATGTATTTTGGGTTAATGTTCACTATTTTTTAATGGGGATGAACAAAATCAAATTCTCGCACCTCAGGCGATCGGAATTATTCCTTTTATAATAGTAATATGATTCTTTTAAGACGGACATGGTTTGTTCACACTCTTTAAAAGGATTACATTGTGCAATTGGCCAATTGTGGGTCCATGCCGGGTTATTTTCATTATCGGAACAGTTCATGTTGCAAAACTCGTTCAGAACATGAGCCATGTAAAAAAATCGTGTTAATTGAATTCTGATTAATACCTTTTCTCAAATTATTAATTATACTCTATTAAAATGGGCTTGATCCAATGTGGCCTAATCCATTTTCATAAACAAAAATGCTCTCTGGTCAGTAAAATGAAAACCGAAAAAATGATTTTTTATCACGAAAAATTCGAACTTTTTCTGATAAATTAATAAAACCCATTGATTAAAAGGTTTGAATTTTTTTCAACTTCTCATTTTTCGGGCGAACAATCTCTTTCGGGCAGAATTCGTTTCACGAAATGGCCTTCTCCCCGGCCCAGTCCACTATCTTGGGCTCATTAGCTGGTTGGTCTCCCAGGTCAGTCCTGGACCATGTCCATTCAATTGTGCCCGACCCATATACCAAACTGAGAATCATCCCCTTTTTTTTTGTGATCAAAGATTATCACGGCGACTAATTTCTGTTGATACAATGGAGTGTGCCGGAAAGGGTAGCAGAACCCGGTGCGTGGGCCCACCCACCAGACGTTGTGGTCGTTGTGGAGCCGTTGCTTATTGCTCCGCCGCTCACCAGGTAGTCTTTGTTTGAAGTATGTATACAGATATATGCACATATCGATGTGCCTGTGTTTTAAAAGATGCGTATGTTGTGTTAGTCTTTCTGATTTTATGAAGCAAAACCCAAGCTGCTTATTCTTTGGGGGAATCAAGCAAGACCCTTTTTGCTATTGTTCATAATCAGGTTATCAGTTTGGAGGAACTAGAGTACAAGTAGCTAACTAATCAATAAGAATACTCGTAGACCAATTCCAGCTGTTAGTGTTGAAAAAATAGTAGTAATAATGCTGTGCCGGCTTGGTGCCATTTTGGGACAATATCAAATTGAGAACATTGGATTGAATCCGTATCATTTTTCGTTGCAGACCCATCTCATTTTTCGATGTAGATTAGTTGGTCTTTTATGATGTGACAGATTTGGTGTAGCCAAAGTTGTCGTATTTTGCACCAAAGATGATTTCATCACTTTTAGGCAGCAATTTGGCTCACCGATAAACACCGATTTTGTCACAAAATCTGTCAAATTATGGCATTGGCAGCCAGTATAATAGCGACAGGTGACTTGATTTAGTAGGCTCAAAATGGATTAGTACCCAAAAAATTGGCAACTAGTATGTAGATCTGTTGATTATCCCCTGGATTGTCTGGTGATTTGTTGATGGTCTTAAACTTAAGCTAGTGTATCTGTCTTTACAATTTGTACCTAGGTTTCACATTGGAGTGTCCATAAGGAAGAGTGTGAAAGGTTGGAACAACAAATGCAACGCGCTGATGTGCTAAATGAATTTCCTTTTGCATTTTCTCTAGAAGCCACTGCTGAGGTAACAAATTATTTGATGTGTGTCTATGGTGGGTTCAATACTTTTCAATTGTGCATTTTAGCTGAGTTGATTGATGTGCTTATTTTGGTCGGTTCTTGTCAGGTGTGTGACAAGCGGGAGACTCGGTGTTCATTCCTGGCAAAACAGGGTGTCCACCGAGTAGGAATGTGGATGTTTGAATGTTCTTGTAGAGCATCTGTTGATTCATCAGATCGTCTAAGGTTTCTTATTTTAACATGGGTTAATGTGAACTGTAAAACGGGATTTTTGACTCTAAGCTCTTGTTGATGCTTGTGAACGTGGATGGTTATGCACCGCCTGCTTCTTAAAATTATCATGGCATTAGTTTGAGCTCAAGAGTCCAGTGTAGGAGAAGTAATTACAGGTGTGGAACACGGTTGAGGAAGAATTGGACCTTTTTATGGTGTGGTACTTATCTTTGATCTACTCGCGAAGTTGCTTCTTTTTATACTAATATCTCTGGCACTTGCAATAATCATTTAGAGTTGTTAAACTAGAAGTGTGTACTTAAATCCTTGGAATACTATTGCCATTTGTATATGCTGCAATAATGCATGGACCATGGTTGTTATTGGTTAGGTGGTCGTTTTAACCCATAAGGGCCATAACTCAAAATACTGTAATACCTTGGGGTTATGTTTGACAGCAATGAATCCTATCTGGTTCTAGAACCAGCATTCAACTTACTTGCGAGTATGCTGTAGATGGTTATTCATTTACATAACTAGACTTAGGGGGAGGATTGAATTATTGAAGTTGCATATCTTTTATGTTTGTACAATGGCCTGAGTACTATGGATAACAACAAACTAACCAATGCTTTAGGGTGACTTTGAGAATTGTATCTCACAATAGCAAATGCAAGTTGATCTCATCGAATATTTCATTTTCTTGGTAGGCTGATTGAAAGTTGGAGCCTTCCAAGTATTTCTTGCCCATGCAAAGGTATAATCTTTTGCTTTCAAGAATTTTGTTTTCCTCATGAAGCAACAACTGATGTTTCTCAAATTAAACTTGTGTAAACATCAATGCACAGGTCCTTCATCTCCAACACCAAAGCATTTACGTGGTTGGAAGGAATACTATGAATGGAGGTGCATACCATTTTGTTCTCCTGTTGCTTTGCTTCTTCACTGGGTATGATATGTGTGTTGTGTGTTTTTCACTAGTTCAAAGTCGGGCAAGGTGTGAACACACCTATGTCTCCATTCCGGCCTCGGGGTTTACTTATAAGCTTGCCTTACATTTAATTGCATGTAATTGGATCATGAATGTGCATATGGTGGATTGACATGAAACTCATTTAGCTTGTATGTAAGATTCTCCTTGTGGATTTCCAGAAATGTAAGAATCTCCTTGTGGATTCCCAGAAAATGAGGCACTCAATAATGTTCTATTTCCTGATATTGTCAATCTTAGGCAATTGCTAGTTATCTGATGCTATTAGTTCAAGGTTGGGAAGTGAATTTCTTAACTGCTGTTTTGTTTATTTTCCTCCCAGCCACTTACGTTGTATCAGGCCATTCAACTTGTCACAGCAAGAAATTTGATTCCTGAATTCAGCAATGAGCTCTTCATACACTACCTTGGTATCTTGTTAACTTCCACTTACTATTCTTCAACCAATTCCAATTTCCGAATTATCACTGTTCAGGTTGTTTACTGATGCTATGGCTTATAGAATAGGAGTAGTATATTCTTGCAAGTTACATCTTCTAGTCCATCTCATTCTTGTATTTCATTGACTATTGCGAGGGCTTGTTATTCGTGTGGACATAATGAGCTGTTCATGTTTCTTGAATCAAATATTATCCTTATTTTTTTCAACATGCATGTGTACATCCAAAGACTAAAGAGCAACACTACAAAAGAAAAATTTGCTATACAAGGAATCCTCCCTTAAAAGACTATATGGAGTCAAAATTTGGCAAGAGAGGTTAAGAATGTGGCTTGCAGAGTTTGAGCATTCAAACTTAACCCCATTGTCTCTGGAAACTGTAGTTTTCCTTCAAAGGCACAGAGTACTGAGAGAAAATGCTGAGCTTAAATCTTGAGGGAAAGTGGCAACTGATCTGTTTTGCTTTCCTTTTATTTGCATAATCTTACTTCTTATGGGGGAAGTGAAAAACCAAACCAAACTGATGATTATGCATTACATAGCTGTATGGACTGTAAAGATCTTACATACAGATTAACTAGACAAATATTTTCCTTTTTAGTTTTTAAATGGAGAGTTCTTTGTCTTTAGGGTACTTATTGCTACTTGATAATCTGCACCCCTGTAATTTGGGTGGGTTTCATTTTGATCCCTAAAGTTGCGGTTGCGACATTGGACAATATATTTTCAATAGTTTGAATCAGGTTTAGATGTCAGCTGTCAATAAGGATTTGGGAAGACAAGACACTGGAACAGTGAAACACATGAATTTTACTTATGATCCACTTGAGCTCCAAAGGGGATCCTCCTAAGGTTTCACATGGTAAAGAAAAGCTAGTTTGAGTTGAATTGCGCACTTTTAGTCCAAGTCCCTAACTGGACTTGACTGTTGGACCTAACCGAAACATATGAGGAGAGTGGAGCTATTTTGTAAGTTAAGGATTTTTGTGTATACACTGCAGCATTATGTTCTCTTTGGGTGAGCAAATAAAGCTCTCCCAGGGGCAATCGAAAGGATATAACTATTTGGATTAAGTCACTTATTAGCAGTCTCATATTGTGTTCTCACTCTTGAAATCTAGTTTTTTTGTTCCTTATCCTTTCATTTGCAAGTTAGTCGTCCATTTTTTAAGCTTTGCGCAGTTGTACTGATCGTCAGTTTTCCTTCATATCCCAAGGGCCTGATAAAGAGCTTGGTCAACTTGCTGTCTTTGGGGAGTTGAATGCTCTTCTCCCTGGGGTACAAGTGCACATAGAGCTGGTCGGACCTGCAATTCCAGGGTGTAGGTCAGTTTGCATACTACTTCATTTTGATGTTTTCAGGTTATTACTGCTTGCTGTATGTGCCTAAGTGGCTTGGCTCTTTGGTGGAAGCCAATCCAAGTATGAACATGATGGCAGAGCAGCCCGTCGGTAATGTAAAAAAGAATTATAGGATATATTAAACTGACCTCCCGAGGTTTTTGACAATAACAAAAACTTCCCCTCAGGTTTCTGAAATAACAATGGCATCCCCTGTCAGTATTCTTAGCTAACTTCCGTTAAAGGGTGTTATGTTTTCACCTCTGTATCCTTTCTCTTATTATTTGATATTCTTACCCTATTTATATGATATATAAGTGTTTTCAAGTAGTTATGCCTCAGTATAATGGACTGCATTTATGTTATTTTATAAATCTCTTTGTTTTCTTCACTAAAGATATTACATCCATGTCTTTACTCTTAAGTGTTACCATGCCCTTACTTTGCATTTGCTTGAGCTAGGGATGGTGAGAGGATTGATCTTCACAGTTATGCTCACTGCATCGAGACAAATTGCATTTGCAAATGTCGAAGTGAGAATCTAAAATTGCATGCTAGCGGTACAAGTTCAGTGATCAGATTAAGGCTTCATTCAGGTTATTATCATGAACGTTACGGAGATCTATCTAAGGTTGTCTACCCTCAGGTTCCTTATATAAGAAAGTTTCAGCACTGTGCTTCATGTTTCTTATGTAGAGCTTCAATGATGTCTATTACATGGACAGGAGTCTTTGCCTCATTTAGTCATTGCTCCAAATGCTGGTGTTGCTGCTTTCATGAGCTGGTTACCAACAATAGTACGTCTTCGACTCCCTCACTCTGTGTGTGTGTGTGTGTCTGTGTGCGCATATAAAAATCTGTGGGCCACCAGGATTCTAGCTTAGTTGGGGGTAAAACTCACTCCTGTTCAAGTCTAACTCGTCTCTTCTCTCTACTCTATTTCATGGCTCCCTCTCTTTTTCCCCTCATCCTTTTTTCTCTTCACTCATGTGTTCTTATGTGGAGAATTTCAAATTTTCCAAATGAGAGTGATACACTTTGTATATCTGTATGGTGAACAACTATTAAAAGAAGCAATATGAAAATTTTGGGGGACAAAAAATGTAAATATATTTTAGAGAAGAAGAGTGCGGGGTAAAGATAGTAAGGAATAGAGTGAAGATTTCCTGCTCATCATCATGTGCATTTTAAGTTTAGGTGATCCTTCCGAATCATAAGCCTAGTAGGCCAGCAAATCTCCAAGCCCCTTGACTAAAGTGTTTTTAAATAAAAAATAAAATGTCAACTAGAAGGAAATTGGGGAAACCATATGGGAAGGTTGAAGGTATCATTTGTATAAGTTCTAGTCTGAGCCAGTTTTGAACCAAATTGGAAAACAGATATGAAAATGCAGTTTCCAGAAAACTGAGGGGGTCAGTTCACTCCCCTTCTCCGTAGCTAGCTCTGTAGCCAACTGTCGTACTATGATTATCTTGGTGCATGCTCTTGCACAAGCTTTATTTTGGCTATTGTTTTTCTTTTCTGGGATTTTTTCATGTAGATTCCACTAGCTAAGATTCACTTGTGCTCTTCAGGAGCTGATAAAGGGGATGAATGTCCCAGCAGTTTTCTCAGATTACTGTGAAGAAGCTGCCCATCTGGCTGCACGTTGCATCAGCACCGTAACCAACCTTCCTCCATCGATCCCTGTACGTTCCCTTTCTGGAAAACTTAACAGAAAGAAGTAAAGAACACAAAAATTGATGGGACTGACATTGATTTCTTTTCTGTTGTAGGTTCAGCTAAATCCATTCAGGCAGCCAATGGTGGTGGAGGACAGTGCTTTGTTTCTTCCTTGCTACTCGAATTGCTTTCTCTTTGGGATGTGAACCAGCATAGCCCAAGAGTTCTAATTTATCTAACCGAAGATTTCAAGGTTTCTTGAATTAACAGAGCACATAACTAGGAAACACAGCTCTGGGAGAGTTGAGATGCATTATGCAGATTTTGGGCACCATAGTTTGTGGAAGTTTATCGAGGGATACTAACGTTTATGGTTTTATGCTGCTGAGAAAGACGGAGGCGGTGTTTGTATCATAAGTTTCTCCTCATATCTGTATATCCATCTTTCTTGGTCCATTTTGTTTCACTTAATCTTGTTACTTTGAGTGAGACTTGGTGAAGATTTATGATCCTTTTTTTCCCACTCTGTTTTCGCAATCTAAATGGCATGTTAGCCTAACTTACTTTGATACTAGATTAGTACTAGTAGAAAGATACTCTGTTCCAAATTGCTTGTCCTTTATACTATTTTGGAGTGTTCCTACATATTTCCCATCATTTCCCGTCCTTTCTTGAAGTAGCTATTGAATCAAGATAAAAAGAAGTTTCTCGTAAGTTTATTTTTCTTGGCAAATGAACAACTAAATTTTAGTTTTCCTACATAACTCCTTTGCCAAATGAACACTCGCAGGAAAATAGAATTTCTTTTCCTTTACTTCACTTCAATTCATTTTTCCCACGACTAACTTTCATGCACGACTTTCTTGACAATTGAACAGAGCCCCAGTAAATGAACAAGGAATAAAAAATCTCATCCAGAAAATTGAGCTATGGGGTGGGAACCGGAGATGTTAAAAGTTAAGGACTCAAATATTCAACACTAGAATAAATTGAAGAAGGAAAATTAACTTGGGTCAGATCAAAGAATGGTCACCGTATATGTGGAGGAATATTCTATAAAGATCTCAAGCAAATGAGGTGGAACCCAGTCTAATTTTGATTGCATAACGTCAGAAGATTGTATGCTATGTCATTTGCTTTGTCATTAACAGGTTTAATGTATTAATGGAACCTTCTCAAGAATGTTTCTACTACACTGCATCCCGAGATCGAGTCTCGTTCCCTCCTCCAATGTAATAGGTTAGGAATGACGAATAATAGGAAAAGAAAAAGAAAAAAAAAGTCTCATAGGCAAGTGTTGCATTTCCATAGGAGGGATAACCTAACAATGTCACTTTCCATAATTGTAGTTTTTCTTTTGAACATATCGTTCTATAATAGTTTCAGGGCTCACTATTTGTTTTTCTTACTTGCAGGGATACTAGGAATACAACTAACCATAAGGGACAGTTCAAGTAGTAATACAGATGAGCTGTAAATCTAAACATTTTGAGTTTAAAATATGGCTTGGGCCAAACCGCAAGACATTCTCTTGTAAATTTCCTAGTCCTGGCATGGATGACCACCTGCCTTTGACCTGACTGGGGAGATGATATTTGTCAAGGTATGCACAAGCCAGGACACCCTTGACCGCCAAACCTGAAACAAAATAAAAAATAAAATGAAAATGAAAACACAACATGAGAATATTGAGTATTGTATCTGGAGTCATTTGATGCATGTGAACTATGTGCAATGAATGGTTCCAAGTACATTGGTATCTATAACCGTGTTCCTAGCATTGCTTTTTCAGACAAATGAAGAAGTGTCTTACGGTCCATATTCTAATTTATGCTTTTTCTATCTTTCGTATCCATGAACTTTAAGTTTCCACATTGCACCAATGCATTCTGAGCATGCAGAGCGCCTCAATATTCTCAATCAAAATTTACTTATCGCGACTGAAATCGTTCAATTTATAGAGTACGCTGAGTATATCTTTCAAGAGATAAATTGAATTGATCAAATATCATATTTCTTTAGCCGAACAACATTATTTATACAAAATGGATAGTATAATTGAAAAATTATACTAGATATCGATATCGATGACCCATTGACATGATTTTTAACATGATTTTTAACTAGATATCGATGACCCAATGGATAGCAAGAGAAATCTATCTCGATCAACTAGATATCGATGACCCATTGACATGATTTTTAACATGTCTGCACTGTTTAGTATCTCTACATATTAGAACAATTCAATGACAAACATTCGATCGAATTCACCGAAACGCCCTACACCTCATAGTGCAGTGGCGCTCTACAAACCCATGTCTTGTCCGATCTCCATCGGTATCCAAGAAATTAGTCCTTCCTCTTGGAGCAAAATCCATAACTTTGGTGTTGATAAAATAATAGACAAAATAACACATGTTATGATTGAACATGACCCTAGCCTAATAAGTCATTTGATTTATTTTTATGTCTTCATTTGATTTTTTTTTCCCGTTAACTAATTTTGCATTAATTTTTTTCAAAATTTTTTGAGTAAAGATCATAAATTTTAAATTTTTCTGTTCGTCTTCTAATTCCTCTCGTTGACAAATAAAAAATACGCAAAGTTGATGCGAAACTAACTAAAGCGAAAATAAATAAATAATTAAAACCGAAAAAAATACTAAGTCAAATAGTAACTTCCAAACGTGTATTTCCCTTCATTTACTTTTCCTCTCCTCCACCCAACAAATTTGGTCTGATCAATTAGTCAAAATTCTCAATAACCAAAACAATCCAGCTGATCAAAATCAAAATCAAAATCAAACAGAACCCTCCTCCCCAAAAGTCCCCAAATCATGTAAATTCCCTTCGCCCATAACCCTCACTCAAATCCCCCACAGGCCACAACTACATCCAATTCAACCAACACGATGATTCCTCGAGGTAACTGGTTTCTCAACCTACTCTTTTTTCTAGGGTTAGGGCTTGGTTTGAACTACGGGGAAGCTCTGAAGGTTCCGTTTAGGGTTAAGGACGTGCTCCCAGTCCTCCCTCGTCAGATATCGTGGCCTGTGCTCAACAATTTCCATAGCGCCGTTGACTTGCTGCCGTCGTTCGTCGGATCGGTGTCTCCTACAAATGGGTCTGTTGAGTGGAAAGGCGCTTGCTTTTTGGGTAACGAAGCTCGGCTCGAGTTTACTGCCGGTGATGATCGTGGTTTGGGAGGTGGTGTTCTTTACCTCAAGGTTCGATCACTACTTTGTTTGTTTATATGTTTGTATATTTTGTTGAAATTTATAGTTGATCAATCAGGACATAAGCAGACTATGGTATTAAGCCCTATTGAAAGCCCATTAAAGGAACAAATGACTATACAAATAACTAAGCAAATATTCCCAGTGGAAGAAATAATCAATCTTTGCTTTCTGCAAGATTATGGAAGTGTAATGGGTGGCCAACTGAGCTAGCCCCCAGTTGTTAGCTTTTTATGGGAATTGACTGCACTTCTGTGAGCGGTGGTTGGTAGTGATCTGGGACTGTTTCACATTAGCTCCTTGATAAAATAGCTAATTTTAGTGTTCGTTTGACTTAATTCAAGAGGTGATTAATTTGAGGTTGTGGAATTCTTTAACTAATGGCTCCATAACAGAAGTCGCTGGATAGCACCATGCACTGAATGAGACTTTTATGACAACTTGCGGTGAAAATTTAATTTGTACTTGTAGATTATCTGTCTTAATTGCTGTAGGCTCCTAAAAGTAGAGTTCCCTTTTGATTGGCAATTCCATTGACAATCTGCGTTTTCTAGATTGTTTGTTGGAGTAAGTTATCGAATGACGAAGGCTAATCAGATTCCTTGCTGAATTCCAACTGTCAATAATGTTGCTTAATTTTGCAAAATGAAGATAATCTGAATAGAGTCTTTTGAAGGAATTACTAATGGATGAGTGAGCTTTTATTCCCCTTGTTTCAGGAATTGTCCCTGTGCCTCGCAATTATGTGAATTTCCCGGTTTCTGGCAATTATTAGAAGAAGAAAACTTTATCTGGATACTATTTATCTGACTACTAGGACAAATGGTTCAGGCAATGCCGTGGGGTTTTAATCGTATTGGCCAATTTTTGAATTACATGCGATAAAACAGCTAGTCTGATGATTTTTTTTACTTTGTAGAATGGTGGTATTGTGAAGGCTTGTTGATTTCTTTCAATGTTGATTTTCTTAGCTTTCTTTCCCTTTCCACAGACTTCTGAAGCTCACAGCTGGACCTGTATGGATCTATATGTTTTCGCAACACCCTACAGGGTTACTTGGGATTATTACTTCTCTGCCCGAGAGCATACTTTGAAAATTGAATCTTGGGAGGAACCAGCAGAGCTAGAATATGTATGCTTGTGCTATTTTTTTGTTTGTATATGCTTTTGTAGAAAATCCATCTCCTTAACATTGATTTTCCAATGAAAATTTGAGCAGGTAAAGCAACATGGAATCTCAGTGTTTCTTATGCCATCGGGAATGCTGGGGACCTTCCTTTCCTTAGTAGATGTTCTGCCATTGTTTTCTAATACTGGTTGGGGACAGAATGCTAATCTAGATTTTTTGAAGAAACACATGGGTGCAAAATTTGATAAACGTTCTCAGCCTTCACGTGCAACTATCAATCCGGATGATGTCCATTCTGGTGATTTTTTAGCTGTATCAAAGATCCGTGGTCGGTGGGGTGGATTTGAAACACTGGAGAAATGGGTGACGGGTGCATTCGCTGGTCATACAGCAGTTTGTTTGAAGGATGAATTGGGAAATGTTTGGGTTGGTGAATCGGGACATGAGAATGAAAAGGTAAGCAAGGGTATTGCATGCATGTATGATACTTTCCTACCCTTTCCTTTGCTCCCCAACCCGAAGCATGATTATATAATTCTCACTCGGTTGTACATTTGAAGGTCTATGTTAGATTCATATATTTATTGGCTTGGAAAATCCATAAACTTAAAAAACTGAGATTGCCCTGATCGAAGAAAATAGTTGTCCAAGAGAAGTTGCTAAAAACTGTAGAAACACTCACAGACAAATAAATAAAATAAATAAGAGGACAACAGTGCTTGTGTGAGAGGGCATGGGGCAAGTTGCATAATAGTGTATCGCTTTTTGGGGAAGCTTTGTCGCTCCTCCATCCCTAATTGTTGGTTCACTAGGTTTGAAAATTCGGTTCCTGACATGACTACTCTCCTATTTTGGTTTTTGGATGTGGAGGTATGTGAGGATATGTGTTTTTGCATTTCCCTGCATATGTAGATTGTAGCAGCCTGAACATTACATCGTGTTTATACATTACTTATGTGAGCATGTTAAAGACTGTATGTTTCATGCGTGTTTTGGTTATTTTTCAGGGCGAAGAAATTATTGTTGTTATTCCTTGGGATGAATGGTGGGAATTGGCTCTTAAGGATAGTTCCAATCCACAAATAGCACTGCTGCCCCTGCATCCAGAAGTGCGTGCTAGATTCAATTCCACCGCAGCATGGGAATATGCTCGGAGCATGTCAGGGAAACCATATGGTTATCACAACATGATATTTAGCTGGATCGACACAATCGGTGACAACTATCCACCACCTCTTGATGCTCACTTGGTATGTATGTTTGTTAGTTTGACCTATCAGAAGAATGTACGTTCTTTTGATTGGAAATATTCTGATGCTCCAACGTTAGCCCCTCTTTGATGGACTTATAAAAAACTAACAGCCCAGCACGACTTTGACTAGTTGTAGTTTGCAGGACCTATCGTGTGTCTGTTTCTTTATCAGTAATGATTTGCCCGATTTTTTTATTTGGTGCTTTAGAAGTCAACTTAATGGGAAACAATTCTTCGTCAGTTTGTTTGTTCGTTCAGTTACTCGTGCTTATATCATTTGACATTGAGAACTTTGTTAAGTTTCTAACTAGCAGGCGTGTTCACAGGTCACTTCTGTCATGTCTATGTGGACTAGAGTGCAGCCAGCATATGCTGCAAACATGTGGAATGAAGCTCTAAATAAGCGGCTTGGAACTGAGGTACTTTCCCTACTCGCAAATGGAACCCCGCCTCCTTAATCCTCTGCATGCATGCGGGGTAAACGAAGAAAGAAAAGTAAGATAGAAACAGTGAATACAAACCAAGAACAAATACTTATTGCTTGAATTTTCTAATTTTGTTTGATGCGTCCTAATAAACTATTTTTCCTCTGGTTAGATCTGTCAATTAAGTAAGAATCACTAGTGCCAGATTGAAAAGCAATAGAAATGCAACTTCTAAACTTGCCATTTGGCACTTCACTATAGAAGTTTAAGTTGTTTTGTGCTTAGTAGTTTGCTCTTAGCACGTTAAGACTTGGTAACTTAGTTTTGGTGGGTATACGTGACGTCCAATTCTCGGGGAAAGTTTTTGATGTTAGGACAGTGTTGTGAAACTAGTATTGATGCTGCCTACAAGAGGTTGTGTTGGGTATATGAAGTTAAGGGTAGGAAGATTGAAAAGATATGTATTGTCTTGATTTTCTTACCTTGACCCAAATCATGACCCATGGCCATGGGCAACCTCGATATTCCCTATTGTGTACCCAGTAAATTACGGAATCACTGAAATGCCCTGATTAATTAAACTTAATAAAACATGGAGATAATCATATTAGTAACAAACTAACATATGAAAATGTGAAACAAGAGTAGATTAATCCTAACCATACTTGTGTAAAGCCTAGAGCGTGATTAATTATAAATTCTAGTTTTTGCTGTTGTTATTCTTTCTCTGCTTTTTATGGGCTAGATTGAATTATAGTGTCTGTTAGGCAGTCGTCTCTCATATGCCTCCAAGTGGGCATTAAAGCTAGAGTTTTAAGAGATGAACATTTTTGGTTAATGGGAGCATTACGACCTAGGAAACTTGGAAAGATGCTAGAATTTTTTGATGAACATGTGTGCTTAATGGGAGCATTACCACCTAGGGAACATGCTTGCAACGTAGACCAGTTTAGTTGATTGGTTTTTGATGATGAAAATGAATAGGTGGACACAACAAACTGTAGGAAGAATTTGATCTTGGAACCAGTCTTAAAACAAATGCTCTTCTATGGAGATGCCTGTATGATGCAGAACATAAAGGTTTTTTCGGTTCCCTAAATATATTTGCCAGATATATGTATGTTTAAATATTTGGTAGATCTAGATAAGTATTATCATTATCTAATAAGTATTTTGTTATATTTTTGTTTAAATAGGATCTAGATAAGTGTTATCATTATCTAATAAATATTATCAGGATTGGTTATATGTTAGTGTTATCATTATCTAGTTTCGTAGCTTATAAATATGATCTTATTCATTGTAATGGGCAGATTTGATTAATGAGAATTTGTGTTTAATGATGTTCCTGACCGTGTTGTTAGTTGTTACCGCATCAAAATTACTTGTTAAAACAGAACAATTACAACTGCTCCGTAAATAGTGGCAAAAGTCCGAGTATCGTTCCACTGGACAAGAACATGTCTTATCGGTTTCAACTAGTTTCTATTCCAATTCAAGAACGAGTTTTGGGTTTTGGTATGGAATCTTTAAAACTAAGAAAACAAGAGATTGTAGTTTTGGTGAACAGCTGGAAAATGCACTGTGGTTTTGAATCGGGCTTTCCCTTCGTAGCTTGATTTTGCTTGGTCAACAACTATCCATTCAAATCAATACGAGATATTCACGAATAATGGATTGACATAGACTATCTTCGCGTAGACGAGCCGTATCTAAATACGGTTCGTTTAATAGCACGCCTTGTCTTATAAAGTATAAACTATCTCAACCAACTTCGCGAGTCAATAGCAAATCCTGTATGCAAGTGTTTGAAATCTAGAATACAAATACAAATTCAAACCTTTCATTAGAAATGAAAAGATCCTTAGTCATACATCATAAGATTTGAATGAATAAACCTTAAAAGCACAAGCAAAACTCAAACTGCTTGGAAGAAACCTTCATCTAACCCTAGAGATGGAGTCTAGCCGGACATGGTAGGAGGAGAGTTCAAGTTCTTTGGGTAAGAACTCCTGCTCATCTTGAATCTCCTCCTTTTTCTTCTTCCTCCTTTTCTCTTCTTTTTCTCCTTTGCTTAGCCTTGAAGCAAGCCTAAACTAGTTCCAAGGCAAGCTGTTCACCTAGGTTAGCCCCCCAAAAGCTTATATATGCTCAAGAACTGGAGTTGGCCCTTCAAAATCCAAAAGTCAAAGAAAGTGGCTTGAGTTGGCTAAATCCGTCCGGTTGGATGGGTGCAATCCGTCTGGACACATGAGGAAATCCGTCTTGACACATGAGGAAATCAATCTAGTTGGATGGAGCGGACACATGGCCCAGCTAAACAATCCGAGAGCAAGCATTTGGTATGTTTGGACACATTGAAGACTTGTCCAGACACATGGAAGACTCTTTCGTGGAATTTTCACTTCAACTTGACTCCGAGCCTCGCTCATTGCTCGTAGCTCCCATCCACAAGTTATAACTCTCGCCGTTTAGCTCCAAATCCAACACAATCTGCGCCCAATACCTGAAACTTGCCCATGTATAAATATCCAAGTAGAATCAACATGGACTTATAAAGCATAAATTGGGGAGCTTAAATGTGAACACTTTAAGCTCCTATCAGTTCACTTGTGTGTGAGGGTACAGGCCTGATCCTTCTTCCATCTCTCTTCTCTTTCTCTTCTCACCCCTCCTGCATCACTGTTGCTATTTTCTCACACGAACTAATGCCAGCTTAGCTGTAATCTTCACAAGATTTCTAAGATCAAGAGAAACAAGTGGTGGTTGTTGCATTGTGTTAAGCTGACAACTTTTGGTGGTTGTTGCATCATGATATTCTTTTGATCTCCTGTTCTGTTGCATGCTAACCTGACCTGTATTATCCGGTGAATGAGATTCTGCGGTGAGAGTGCTCATCTTGCTGCAATTCAAGTTTTCCAGTTGTTTTATTGTTGACGTTTTCCCCACAATATGCTTGATGCCAAAACAATTTGCTGATAGTCAACATATAATCTGAGCCACTTGTAGCAAAACAGGATGCAAAACTGAAGCATTATAGTTGTTTTAGTTGATGCACACATGTTTATTGATTTTTGAACTTCTAATGCTTGGAATTTGAGGTGTTTTAATTAATAACCTTTTGTCTTTTATTAATATTCTTTAAACCTTGTATTTATCCTTCTCATTCCCCTCTTACGTAGGATTTGGACTTGTATGGAATTCTAGATGAGACTGAAAGGCGTGGTTTAACCTTTGATCAATTACTTACTATTCCGGAACAAGATGACTGGGTCTACAGTGATGGGAAATCGACGACCTGCGTGGCCTTTATTCTGGAAATGTACAAAGAGGCTGGTGTCTTTCATCCTATTCATGAGTCCATTCAAGTTACTGAGTTCACCGTAAGTATCTCACACCCTATATTTTTTAACACCATATGCGAAAGACTTGTTTCTCTAAAATGGACCTTTTCCTATCGTAATCACATCATCACCGTTGTCGTCATCTCTACATATGACATATTTTATTCTTTACTATGGTTCCCAGATTCGGGACGCATATATGCTGAAGATTTTTGAGAATAACCGAACACGCCTACCTGGTTGGTGCAACAATGAGATCGATCAGCTACCATTTTGCCAGATTCTTGGCGAGTATCAAATGGAGTTGCCAGATTATAACACCTTAGAGCCGTATGCCAACATGAACGAGAATTGCCCCTCTCTACCGCCAATTTATGAGAGGCCTGTACGTTGTTAAAAAAAATCTGAACTCAAGCTACATGTTAGTGTCCTGAAGCTCTCAAAGAGATTTTTGCTGCTGCCATAGCTTGTGTGACATCATTTGCTCTGTTAGGAGATGTGTAAGCAATGTATTCTCTTCCTCGGATTCCAGTTGAAATACAAGTGTCTGTTCATAAGTTGGTATTGTATAAGGATATCTCTGTGTACTTAATGGCAAACCATTGATGTTAAGTGTCTATATCTCCTACCTAGTCCTTTTGTTCTGCTCCTGATGCAGCCTCGGCGCCAATTGTGTATAGAATCAACCTTTTTAAGTGTCCAATGACTTCCTAAGTATCATATCCTTTTTATGTTCTGCGTTGTATAATTTGCTGATATGGATGTTTTATATATGGATTTACGGGCTTTTAATCTCGAACTTGGAACCTTTTGAGTATGTGTAGGGATATTTATATTTTCATCCTCTGCTTTTGTTAAAAAATACAGCAACTAAACTGGAGCCTCCTCACGTATTTTAGATTGTTGAGTTACAGGTTCTGTCATGCTTATTCTCCTACATCGGGTAGTGTGGCTACCGTGTCCCTTTAACATTTAAACCTTTGGTCATGAATTTTTACATCTGTTCTCTTGTACTGGAATATGATCAAATCAAGGTTATCCATCCCAGAGTTGCTCTACATGACTTCATTAGCCCATTGACCGAGAAGGCGAGAAGTATTCCTTGCATAATATTTTCTCTGTTTTGTGGGGTGCCTCTGTGAGCGTTCGAATTTCTCAAAGGTACTGTTTCGTCCTCTTTCTCGAAACTTTGCTTGTGTCATATATCCACCTTAGACAAGATTTTGACTTGACGTCACAACATACAGTGCACCGCACATCACAATTGTGTTAGTTTTTTTTTGGTTTACTGTGATGGATCTGGTTTGCCCGTTTTTGTTCTCATGTGTTAAGTTATGAGTTGAGTCTCAAAAGCTCAAGCGGTTAGAAAATGGGCCAACATTGTATATCAAGCTATCTGACAGGAGAACATTCCCAGCTATTTTAGTTATTCAAGAATTGAAAACGACAAGCAGCACGCAAACACCAAGAGAAAACTAGCATATATATCCAGCATTATTGTACTAATGCCGGTATTATTATAGGAACGGTATTATTATCGGAACATTTCTGTGAAACAGAGTCCTAGTACTCCCAATTGATCAGAGTTCTCCGTCCCAAACCTCCTCAATAGTCTTGAAAGGGCCATACTCTGAGGTATAATCCTTACCAAGACATGCTCTGCTCTGCGGGATTTCAGCAATCTTCTGAGATTCCTCCTTGCTCAATGCCCAGTCGAATATCTCCAGGTTCTGCTTCATTCTCTCTTTGTTGAAACTCTTCACCACTACAGCAATCCCTTGCTCATAAGCCCATCGAAGGCAAACCTAACATTAAAGGAACGATGATTTTATTTCAGCAGAGATAACTTTTTCTGCTTTTTCTGGTGTTTGGTGAGACAGGAAACACTAAAAGCAGAAAAGAAAAACAAATCTGAGACAACGAGATCAAAAAGCACCTGAGCGACGGTCTTTCCTCTAGCATTTGCAATTTCCTTGAGCGTATCAGATTCCATCACTCTGTTGGTGCCATAAAAGGTTCCAACCGCGCCTAAAGCAGCATAAGCTTCCACAAGAATTCCATTCCCCTTGCAGAACTCTCTCAGCTTCTTTTGTTGCCAAACAGGGTTCACTTCCACCTTTCAAAGTTCAACAATTTCACTACCGTTGCCTCAATGTATATATACCAAACGATAAAGAAGATAAAGGGATAGAAACTCAAGACACTTTCAACCAGTAGAATCATTTGGAAATCTCGAGGGATGGGGATTCCGAACAACTTTTCATTTATTACGAGTGCATTGAGACAAGGGACAAAGTAAAAATGGATGAGAATCCATACATACGACTTTACGTGTTTGGTTTATGCGCGCCCTAGGAGTGCAGTTTTCGGCGTAAGACTTACTTGATTGACGGCCGGAGGAATGGTGGCAGTGGCAAGGACATCAGCTAGCTTCTTGCAAGAGAAATTGCTCACTCCAATGGCCTTAGTGAGGCCAAGCCTCTGGCATTCTTCCATAGCAGCCCACACAGACTTATAGTCCATGGGAAGGAAGTCTTGTTTCTTGATTGGGTATTCATATATCCCTGGCTTTACGCTCACAGGCCAGTGGATGAGATACAGGTCAATGTATTCCATCTTCAGATTTCTATACAAGAAAATAAGTAGTAAAATCAAGAACAAAATTGTGCAAATTACAAGAGCTAAAGTACAGTCAATCATCACTCCGGTCCTTGAACTTTGAAGTTGTTCAGTTCAGTATATTAACGGTTGGTAACACCGCTTCATGTAACAGAAAACGTCAAGTGGTACTAACGATTGACCATCTTTCATAAGGTCTTAGCCATTCAACGATTAACCCGATAAAATAAAAAAGCTCGTCTTTGATTTTAGGCACGAGGCCTTGAAAGACCTTGGATCGCGGTGTTGGAAGTTATGAGATTGGACAATTTTGAAATTTGTCTGCATGAGTTTGGTTTACTTTCATTTCTCATATCCCACCCAGGCTTTTAACACTCCTACGAGGGTGGTTTTCTCATCGGGCTATTTTAGATACATTAGGACGGGTTTCACTTCTTATCCACATCCTCCTTCATACCGTATCAAACGAGATTGAAATATGGTTAATTTAGAGAATTAGGCTGTGTTTGAATCATGAATTTGAAATTCTCTTTTTCCAAAAAAAAAAAAAAAAAAAAGGGGATTTGAAAAAGGAAAAGGAAACCAAATAAAATGATAAATTGTTAGCCCTTATGTCATTTACTGTACCTTTTTTCCTCTACTTCTCCTTCCCTCCACAAATCACACAAATTCATGATCCAAATACAGCCTACCATAAATATCTGAAGACTAAAAATCTGAAGGAAATTCTATGCAATCACTCTTGGTCCACAACAATCCAACCGAAGGACAAAAAAAAAAAAAAAAAAAAAAAGAAAGAAAGAAAATTTCGTGATAGTTTAACAAAAACTCCAGGTATACAACCATCCAACCACAATCTAATCCACAATCTTCATATACATGCGGAGCTCACATATATTTATGAGATGGGCCCCACGTGTATGTGAGTATTTTGTGGTTTTTTTTTTAACTGTGGATTGGGTTGTGATTGGATGATTGTGTATGTATCATTTTAATTGATTTGATTTAAGATTTAGTAAAAATGGCAACAAACTTGTATAGCCGAGATATGCGTTGGGTGCTGCCACGTGGAACCCAGCTGGCACTCGAGTTTTTGTCGATCGGAGGAGATAATATATATTAATGTTGAATAAGAAAAGAAAAAGATAATATATGAACACAGGTGAAAAAATTGATTACTTGAGAGTCTTGCGAAGTGCGGGGAGAACACATTCCTCATGGCCGTCGCTGCACCATAGCTTGGAAGTGATGAAAAGCTCTTCCCTTGATTTGATCAAACCCATATCGATCGCTTCTGCTATGGCTTCACCAAGTGGCTCTTCCGTATAGTAAAGCGCCGCCGTGTCGAAATGCCTGTAACCCACCTCAATCGCATCGAGCACCGCCCGTTTGGTGGTTTCCGCCTTCACCGGTGGGTCGGATGCCGTGCCAAACCCCAGCACGGGAATTTTCCGGCCGCCGGAGCTCAGGGGAATTTCTGGGATCTTGGAGGAGGGGACACCTGTGTTGGGATCCATTTGTGTAGGGACAGTTGATGTGGTTTGAGTGTGTGTTTTTGGGTAATGGAAAACGTGGTTTGAGTCCTATTTATAGTGGTTTTTTGGAGCATCATGCTTCATGTTTTGCGAGAAATTTTGCCTGACTTGTGGATCCGGGGCCGGGACCATGCTTTGCACCGTGTAGCGTAACATTTTAGTCATCTAAAAGTGTTTTGCATGGTTTGGATTGCAAACACCTTCTTGCTAGTCAAAGTACACTCTTATTGGTAAGAAAGCTTCAACGAATTTGAACCATTAATTTCCAAGATGGATGACCGTGATATGTGTTGCACAGTGCAGGTGCGTTGGTATCGGTTGCCTCGAATCCTAGCTATCCAAACGTGTAATCAAGGGATTTGGATTGGAAATAGGGGAGTGATTTCTGCACACTCAAATTGATAGTCACACTCTATTTTTTTTGTCTTTTAGTGAAATTTTTACTATAAAATACTTAAAAAAAGGAGTATTGATATCAATTTTTACTACAAGACAAAAAAGCGAGTATGAATATTAATTTGGGGGGTGTGAAAATCAATTACCTTGAAATAACTACCATTTTGGATTGTCCCGGAGTATCATTTAGTATTGCCACTGTGGTACTCCCTACGATAAAAGATTGTCATCACAGTATGTGGGTCACTCTCTGTCTCCAGAACACCAATAAAAGTAAATAATTGTTGTCTTCGTCGGATAATTTGTCGCTACTTAGATGGTTTAGAACACCACATGTGCAACGCCACGTGGTACTCCGAAAGTGCTAAATAATTACTCTTTTTGACGTATTTTGATGATTGAAATTAAAAAAATTGTATTATTTTTTTAAAGGTTGTTCGGATTGGGGGTGCATATCCTCTCCCCATATCCTCCCCAACCATCTGCCAAACCTTTTAACCCTGAGCTGCCAGCGCATCACTAATGACTGCATAGGACGGTTGAGATGAAGCCAGCATCACCACCACTTCCCAATCGTTAAATAGCACGACACCGTTTTTGTTTTTCTTACTAAACGACAGCTTTAGCCTGACGTTGTACTGCTGGAATTCACACTATTTCAATCAATAAAAATTATGAAAAAAGAAAGTTTTCAAATATTAATGATGTCGTTGGTTGAAATAAATGTTTTCTTATTGATTGAAATATATGTTTTCTTGTCTTGGACCTTGGGGGGCCTAGCTCACATTTATATGTTTTCCTCTTAAGTTGATTTCCCTATATTTACAAATGATTGATTATCTTTTAAACTCCATATCTCACATTTATATGTTTTCCTTTTTAATTGATTGCTTTCAAGTTGTTTCCTTTTAAGTTGATTTTCATACATTAAAAAAGGGTCGATTGTCTTTTTGAAATATTTATCAACTCAATACTTGTTTTCCTTAAATTCTCAAAGGGTTAATTATCTTTTGAATTCAAATCAACTCAATAGTTGCTTTTAAGTTGTTTCCTTAAGTTGATTTCCCTACATTCAAACTATTAAGTTGCGAGGGCTATGGGAATTGGAGCTGACCTGTATAATAAAACAGAGCGAAAAAATGTCTAGGCATACAAACCTTACACCATCTACGGCCGTCAGGTCGATTTTTCGTGTTAGTTGGAGTCTTCTTATCAAGACAATACTTTTGAATATAAATATGTCGGACCGCTTTTACACCATTTCTCTTAAAACCAATTGGTGTTAGAAAGAGTTTCAATTAGGTCTTTCATGGCATTTGACATCGCACCCACAAGTATGTTTTTAGAGCGATCGCAGGGAGTGACATTGTATAACCAAATTCATGGGGGCACTCTGGGTCCAACGATCCCATGGCCTCCTGGCTCTGATAGCACTTGTCAGACTGCTTTTCCACCATCTCTCCTAAAATCAATTGGTGTTAGAAATGACTTCAATTAAATCTTTTATGGCATTCGACATCGCACCCGCAAGTTTATTTTTGGAGCGGTCGCAGGGAGTGACATTGTATAATCAAATCCATTGGAGCATTTCGGGTCCAACTAACATTATGACATGTTTTTCTACCTCACGTTTATATGTTTTCTTTTTCAATGATTGCTTTTAAGTTGTTTCTTTTTAAATTAATTTATATACATTCAAAAAAGGCTGATTACAACAACAACAATAACAGAACCCATATAGTGGTATGTGCGGGGAATGATTGGAGACAAACCTAACATCTGGCAATATGCACAAAGTGACTGCTCTCAAAATACCACTGAAACAGTGGCTCCCATAAATCTCCCAGAACTGAGGAGCTACATGGACATTTTGCTGCAGAACCATGCCCCCAAATCAAAGCCGAAAGATTTCAGGGAGGGAGGCCTAGAGACCCAAATCAATTTCTGTGTTCATTACTATGCTTCCTTCATTCATGGTCTAGAACATCTAACTAATGATTACATATTAAAAAATATTCAATCGAGTTGATTTGTGGAACACTTGAAGAACTCGACGAGCTCTACGCGGTGAACGTCTCTGATCATCCGACACCGGCACGGTGGCGCCGGCCCCCGCACGCACCCCGTTCCCACCAATGGTTGATTATCTTTTGAATTCAAATCAACTCAATAATTGCTTTGCTTTTAAGTTGTTTCCTTAGATTCAAACCATTTAATAGGGATATGGGAATTGGAGCTGGCCTATGACATATGGTATAAGCTATAATAGTGGGTACAAGATGCATTTGATAAAACATTTTTCAATGGTACTTAATATGTGAATGCTGATCGGGTATAATTCCTAGCGATCTCAAGAATTTTTCGATAAGGAGAATCAAACCTAAGACCTTAGGTGAATGCTGATCTTGACATCTTGCTCTTAACATTCGTTTCTTTTCTTTTTGACAACATTTAGACAGAGAAACACTGCCTAAAAAGTAAAGGAGAGAAAGAGAGGGCAGATTTATTAGGAGATTCTGTACATCATTGACAAAAATAATATGACGGTTATAATCTTAACATGAAAATATGGTTGAACGGTTGCAGGATGTTCCTTTGTTTATATGCCTAGACATTTTCTGCTTTGTTTTATATTTTTTGTATTATTTATAGATAGTCACACTCTGTTCGTTTAATCCACGATTTCATAATGAAAATCTGTGAATTGAATTGTGTCTCAAGGTTTTATAATTTTTGAATTTATGTCTGGACTATTTATCTACGAATCCAATCCAAAACGTATGAATCCAATCCAAAACGTATGGATGACTTCGGTTTGGATTGGCTTCACGGTCCCTAAATCGCCGTAAAAATAGAGGACTAATAAATATCCGTGGTTGTTGAGACTGAGAGCGAAGTGGTGGGTTGTGAAAGTTAGGCGTCGCCGCGTCAGGTTGCCTTTTGGAGGAAATATTAAACTGTGTCGTGCTTTCTATGGATTGGGAATTGGTGGTGGTGCTGGCTTCATCTCAGCTGTCCGATGCGGTCATGAATGCGCTGGCAGCTCAGCCTTGAAAGGTTTGGCAGATGGTTGGGAAGATATGGGAGAGGAATGTTTTGTACATTCGTGGGCTCATTTTTTATGATTGATATTTGTTTTTTTTGTAATTAAAAAATTGTACTTTTATAAAGGTTGTTTTTTTAAATATTATTTTGGTAGGTTTTAATCTTTTCTAAAGATTGTTGGGATCATCAATCATACATGCATCACATATTAAGCAACATTTTTTATCGATATATATTTATCTCGATATAATTTGTGTTTGATATCCATCGGAACAGAAAGTGTTTTTGCAAGATAAACATGTTTTGTAATTATATGAATCGCGACGGATTTATATATTTTTTGACATGATTAATGGTCTTAGAAGGGTTCGGTTTATTGAGGTATGTTTGAAAAGAGCCCGCATTAAATCGTCTGATTGTCTTTATGAATGTAAATTTCCAATATTGTCCTTTTAAGTAAGAAAAAGAAAACAAATAAAAAGATAACACTATAAATTCACATGAACGATGATAAAAAAGTGAGTGTCGATATAGAAAATAGGAGAGCAAAATAAAAAATAGAATCCATGTTTTTTGGCGAAACTAACAAGGAGTAAGGACTTGTTAGCAACAATTTTTTGTTTTTTTATTTATTTTTTGACAAACAATATCATCACGTAAGTTAGCAACATTTTAGATCACGAGGGTTTAGGGGAAAATGCACACTTTGCCCCCACAATTCGCTTGAATGCCAATCACATGATTCATTTGCAAACAAGAAGCTGTAGTTTTAGCAACTTAAATATGTTGGGAATTTGTGTGAGGTTGTTCTAGGAACCATTTTTGGACAATAAAATAATAAATGTAACTAGTTGTTCCGTACCGGTCTATACTAGAAGATATTGGGAGTACCGCTTTGTACTGAGCTTGTACTAAAATTTCGGCCGGTACAAAAATAACTCTTTTTTTTCTCTAGCTAAAAAAGGCTTCAATTTTAAGATAATTCAGCAAAACGTGGAGTCTATAATATGTTAGTTCATCTTAATTTGTTATTAGGATTAATGTTAAGGTATATCAATGTGTCAGAACTTGTTAAGGTATTCAGCTGTCCTTCAGTTTTGAAAATGGATTGGACCGTGTAGTTGGTCTGATTTAAGCTCGAGGAGATAAACATGCAAATTAAGTCGAGAAGATAATTCGCGTAAAAGATTAGGTTGATTGAAAATTTAAAATTGATAGTCACTGGATTGGATCCTATTGGTTTAAAAGTGAACAATACATTTGCAAGATCACTTTCATGTCCATATCTAGAAGAAATTTGAGATCCGCGACCGGTGTAAGTAGCTCTCTTGAAACCTGACCTTCGAATATGGACTCCAAAAGAGATTAGTCATTCATATATTTATACCATACCATTCAGTCCCAGCCCTGGGCTTAAGCACGAGTGGAGGGCAGTGGGTCAAGTGGGGTGAAGTGACCTCACTGAGGTGGCAACCTTTGATAGATTAGGTATCAGATTCTGGAATTTTGTATTTTTGCCCCTTATATATAGTATTTATTTGCCAGAAGAGTTTGGCAATTGTTTCCTCTCTCTCTCTCTCTCTCTCTCTCTCTCTCTCGTTAACTCTCTGACTCTCTCAACCACGAAAAATAGGACTAGTGGCAGCAAATCTGGGTTTTTTTTCCCTTCGAAGGCTAGAAGTCTGGAACAAAATCTCCTCTCTTTGACTCTCTCCTCTCCCCTTCTCTCTACTTAGCTACTTTTTGTTTGACATTTCACTATATCTTTTGGGGTTCAATTGTAGATGAAATTATATTTTATTAATAGATATCTACTTAACTCCTTTCTATTTCGCTTTTTGGTGCACTTTTTCCCCCCTGTTAATATGCTTTCACAGTGGTAGACGCGGGATTTGTGTTTGGCAGGGGCTCGAATCACATGTATTTTCATATTCAAAAGACACAAGGGTCAATCCAATATATAATTTTTTAATTAACCTAAAAATTAAATACCATGTGCGAGAAAATTTGGAGTTGTGCAGGAGTCCGGTCCCTCCTTGCACCCCCTTGGGACTGCTCCTGTGCTTTAGGAATTTGACCCAAGTGCCATGAAGTTCTGGCTCCGCCCTTGGGCCTAAGCCCACCAAAAAGTGGCTTAGGACAGCCCCAAATAGGCTCAAAATAAAGGCCCCCCCATTATGTGTTAGTATAGTGTGCTACAAGTTTTTAAAGCCCAATACAAACTAAGTAGGGCCCCGGCTAACTTCAATTAAGTAGGCCCATTCAAAAATTAAAGGCCCAAATATTTTTATAAGCCTAAAAGTGGAGCATCCTAAAAGGGAAAAGAAATATTGAAAATTATAGACCGAACGTGAAAACTTAAAACTCAATTCTCGGGTTCCACTTCCACTTCCATTCTATATTCTTATTCTCTAAAACATCAAAACTTAAAACCCAATTCTCGGGTTCCACTTCCATTCTATATTTTTATTCTCTTTCTAATTTCTATCTCTTTGTTGCTTGTGTTCTGTACCCTAAGTTTCCAACCCCAAATTTGAAATCAAATCAAAATCCATAAAGATTGTTAGTACTAAGGAGCTCTACGGGTCAACACGTAATATTGGGATAAGTAGCTGTAGCAGATCATTTTCAATTTCGGCCTAAGCTTTCTTTCGTCCATGGCTAAGCTTTTGATTCTGATTCAACCAACAAGTATGCAAGTTTGATTAATTTATTTGTCTCTAAAAAATGCAAGAAAAGCGATGTTCAAGTGATACTTATTAATTATTGTAACATTAAGTAATTTTTGGGATTTCGATATTCAAATTCTTGTAAGTTTTTTATTTGGTACAATTTGTATTTTTGGAATTGTAGTGCTTCGCTAAATGTGAAGGGCCCTAAATTGATTTTGCGCTCGCCCGTGACATCTCAGGAGCGGGCCTGATACCATTAAGGTGCGAGCTGAACAAAGCCTTTCTCACAAAGATGAAGCTAGGAATTTCACTGCGCTGGAGCGAGCCTATATAATTCATAGAAAATTATTTTTTCCTTTATAATATTACGGAGAGCACGTTAGGCGTTTACTTGTCAAGTACGGAGTGGACATTCTTTGCAAAAGAAGAAGAAGAAGTAGTTTAAAGAAACCATTTTTTTTTCTAACATTCATGTATTCGATTTCGTCAAAAGAAAAAAAAGACTCATTTAGTAGACACTGGCTTTATAAGAAATCCTCACGTCTTCTCAAAATGTAATTGCTAAACGCGTTACTGATATTAAAGATCTGCATAAGGGAGTTACGTAAATCAATACCATCATATTTACCTGCATTATTTATATTATGATTGGAGAGCACATACTAATATTATGAATTAATGTATGAATATGATATTATCAATTTTAGCAAGCCGTCATGGTGAAATCGATAGACACGCTACTCTTAGGAAGCAGTGCTAGAACATCTCGGTTCGGGTTCGAGTTCGAGTGGCGGCAAGTCATCTTCTAAAAATGATAGAATGAAACCCGTAATAAATTCGAAATATAACTTGTATCCCGTAATTTTTGGACTTTTTTTATTTAACTTTTTGTGATAGGGTGGCGCTAATGCCACGAAGATTTCCTTTAATGCCACGCCAAATGTATACTCTGACAATTGTACCCCGGTTCTTCTTCCCCCTTCTTTAGTCTAAAACTACAGATATCTCCAGCTTTTTGTTCTCTCTCTCTCTCTCTCTCTCTCTCTCTCTCTCCTCCAATTACTACTTTATGAACAAATCGGCAAACAGGGCAAGAAATATGAATCCGAAGCCATGGAATAATGCAAATTGGAATGGTAAAAGTGCTTGCGAGGCATCCCCACGAATCTCAATCTCCTCCTTAGAAATCAAACAAACTGAGCCGTTTTCCAAATGGGTGTTGAATTCAGAACAGGTAAGCATCGCCGGAATGGGTGCTGGACCTGCTGGTAGTGGGCCCGACTGATCAATATGAGCTAACTCTTTTGATAAAATCTTCTAAACCCAACACCGGTGTTGGTTTCATTTGGACCGGTGGCTAGAGCGAAAGGAATTTTTGGCGGGGCGATGGGTGTTGAGGTGTGGTGGGTTGAGTTGAGAAATTGGAGAAATTACATCCTTTGTGATTATTTCGGTTTTCATTTTCTGGGTTTGTTCGTGTTCTCCAATGGATTATTTCGGTTTCCGTTTTCTGGGTTTGTTTGTGTTCTCCGATGGAGTTGGGATTTTGCAGCATTTGAGCTAGGGGTTTCTCAAATCTCTGGATACCAGTTAAGAGAGTGAAGCCATGCAAATGAAAGAGAGGAATTGGGTTTGCTCCGTTGGCTGCTCTGCATTTGGGGGGGAGAACCGAGGGGATAGAACTCAAAATCAAAACATCAAAATGCTGAGTAGCTTATGACAAAGGCTATAATAGTCATTGCATATAAATTGTCGTGGCACTAAAGATTTATGTCGTGGCTTTATCAGTTGCCTTGTGATATTTTTAACTTTCTAACACATGGACATGGAGTTTCAAATAGTTCCATTCAAATATTAAATGTTCTACAAAATGAAAACATTAATTACTCCGAAACGTACACTCAATTCTTACTCCATAAAACCCATTAGGCTACAACCCATACAAATACACCCCTTCTCATTACCTCTCCTCGACCATAAACTCCAACAAAATCTAGCCAAAGTTGTCCCTCCACCTACAAACCGCCGCGAACCATGGCACATGCCACCACCCAATTTTCCGCCACCGCTGTTGCCGCCTTCTGGTTCCTTGTCACTGGATTAATCTTGACCGAAGGGCTAGATCTAGCCCGTAAGCCATCGGCCAACGAAAACCAAGATTTCTTAAATGAGTGCGACAAAAAGCTAAATAAGTCAGAACATTGTGGGCGACAGATCAACGACGAGTTATTTTTAGGAAAAGTTATGACAGACCAACCATGCTGCACTAGCTTGGTGGTCATGGGAGAAAATTGCCACAAGGAGCTTCTGAAGATTAAGCTCTCGTCACTTGATCGTGCCACCACCAATGCCACCGAAGTTTGGCGGAGGAGTGACATCCTTTGGAGCCGGTGTTCCAAAATTGTGCAGACCTTTGGCCCAAGAGTTTAATTTTGTGATGTTCAAATTAAGTTGCTTGTTGTAATACTTAAGTATGAAATACTCCCTCCGTCCCTATTTTATGGTCCCTTTTTGGGATTCCAACTAAATAAGGGAACACAATCATTGCACTTTTCAAAATCTACTTTTCTCATTTTACCCTTCAATCATTACATTTTCTTACTTTTTTAGTAGTACTAATTTCAAAGGAGGGGTAAAAGAGAGAATTCATTACTTATTGCCCATTTAGTTTTGAAATGGGATAATTTTTTTGGGACAGCAAAAAGTGTAAACTGGGACTATAAAATGGGGACGGAGGGAGTACTAATCAACCTTAGTTACATGAATTACAAAATATGCTTGCACAAACGAGAGTGGAATTGAGGATGTGAGCGTGAACGTATATTTTGAAATCATTTCAAAACTACTAAAACGACAATAAAAAACGAAAACATAAAATAACGATTACGAGCTAAAGCGGAATGTAATACTCCCATTGTCTCATATTGCTTGTCTGTTTATTTTGGGATATGCTAAAATGCTTGTTTTCTTTAAAAAACAAACTAAAAAATGATTAATTTTTCACAAACTAACCATATAATGATTAAAATTAGTTTTTAATTAAAATAATAAGGGATTGTATTGAAAAAAATTAGAAATGCATTAATTGCATGCCCTCTTAAAAAAATTGAGTTTCTGGACAAATAATATGGACGGAGTGACTACTATGTGACCTGAATTTTGGCCAATTAATTGATTTACGTTTATTTTTAACTTTATCAATTAAAATGCAGTTTTTTAACTTTATTCCCAAAATACATGAAATCTTGTTTCCAAAACATGCTTTTGAAGAAGCGTGTTTGCGCACGCTTTCCCCGTTGGTGAAGACGGCTTAACCATGCCAAAAAAATTAAGTTAATCCTAATTCGCCTTAAAAAAGTTTTTTCAAAACACACTTTTAAGTTTAATTTGGTCAATTTTGAAATTTGAAAGACTTATGTTAAAAGTGTATCTAAAACCGTGTTTTCAAAACACACTTAAATCCAACAACAAAAAAAAAAACAACATTTTGGCTTGGAAAAACTCATTATTCCTTGTCCCTTTTGGCTTTGTAAAAAAAAAAAAAACTTTTTAAAACAAAAGATTATGTTAAAATTCTTAAACAAGAAACTAGAAATGGGACCAAAAAAACACGCCAAAACACGTGACCACACAATGACATCGATATGTCAGCCTTTATAGCACGAAAACTACTGGAATCCAATGCTCGTACAAAACAGGCCAAGACACGTGACCATACAATGACATCGATCTTTTGCACGGGTTCCTATTGATAATTGAATAACAAACCATGACTTTGATCAGACATGTCAACATTACACTGTTCAATAACTGACTTGTCATCACATTGTTAAAAAAACCCTAATACGTGACTTCCATTAAATGCAAACCCCTGACTCGTTGACTTTTTAGCCTTATACAACTTTATACCACCTTATTCATATGCACAACCTTATTAATATATATGCCCTTATTTACCTTTTATTTAACCTTATTGGTCCCGAAAATGAATGGAATCCAATACTCCTGCATAACATGGCAAAACACTTGACCACACGGTGAGTTTCTCAATCATTCAATGCCAACTAATGAAGAGTCAAGTCAACATCTAACATTGGTATTGATACATTCTTAAATCAATATCTCATATTATACATCTTTATTCATCTATACTGTCTTATTCAACTTTTATACAATCTTATTCATATATCTAGCTAAGGTTGGTCCTCTACTGATGTTGTTTGGTTGGTTTCTAAGAAGGGTCAAATCAAGATGAATAAAGTATCGCACAAGTCATTTGTTTATAAATTATTTTCCAAATCTATGATATTTTTATTTAACACTTCTTAGTTGTGAGTTACCTGTAACACAATGGCAGACAGATGATCAAGTTCTAGAGTCTGGATACTTCCCGGGTTCAAGGACACATACTAGTACGAAAAAAAATCAGCCTAAAAGATTACTACGTTGGTCTTCGAGAAGAATGGAAGTTTAGGGTTCAAGAGCAGGAGGAATTGGTTAATGATTTGCGTAACACGAGAGTCAGAATTCCTCATCGCCGCTCGCTGAATATGCAACAACTGGGGAGTGCTAGTTGCCATGCCAACTGCTTAGCGACGTGGAATTGGGATGTTAAATGATCGGCAATCGAATACTATTATATTTTCATATAGTTCAACTCAATATTGATACTCGCGTCGCATTTCTCTAACTGTTGGGTGTGTGACGCATGTTTGGGTTCAAAGGTATTCAAAATCGTCATTAGGTGCCAATGATGCCTCGTTATTTCAAATATGTCACGCATTATATACCTCATAGTTTGGTATATGTGGTACAATGAAATGATGAAGTAGCAAATTAGACTTCTGTCTCCGTTTTATACACAAGAAATTAAATATTGAATTATTCATTTAATGAAATTGGAGATAAAGTAAAAATTTCTCTATATTTCAACCATTAGAATCCAATGCTCCTACGAAACAAGGCAAGACACATAACCAAACAATAGATACAGCTTTTAAATGTAAGATTCTGACCAATCATTCAAAACCAAACCCACAACTCTGATTCCATATATATAGTCGGATTATATTTTTTAATGTCATACCTGTCGTTACATTTGAATTGCATTGTTCATAGTCATCATCCACACACTGTGCCTCCATAAAGGCAAAGAATAAAAATTAATCACAAGCAAAAATCTCCTAAATTATTGATCTTATGCTCCTCCATTCACCAGAATAATATTCACCCAATAATATAACTACAGCGAGTTTTCATTTTAGGATGTCAAATTCGTTTCCTAAGACCTTTGTTTTCATGGATTGATGGATATTGCAGATACTTAGAAATAACTTACAAATAACAAAATTGGACAATTCAACAAGTGAAATTTTTGTAGAGGATCGAACAAACCAAACACACCCACACACAAGAACTTTAAAAAACGAGAACACAAACACACAAGCAATTTTACGTGGTTCCCCAAAGTCGGGTACGTCCACGGGAGAGACAACAATTTCACTGTATTGGATGAGTTACAATGAGATAAAAAATACCTAACCCAAGCCCACGCTCACATGTATTTTTATCTCACACCCACACTCACCAATATTCTCTCCACACAAACTACACTTTGTTTCTTTCACTTTTCTCTCTTGTTTCTTACACATACACGGCATACATGCATGCCTTAAATACAATGCATGGCAAAACAATAAAGAAGCACAAAATGGGCTTTTCGGATACTTGAGGCAGTGGCCAAAACCTTGGGACTTCACATGCACAGCCGGTGCATTAATAACCAAAAATTCAAACTCATCTTCAACTCTTGGCCACCCAAGGCACCACCAAACAACATTACTCCACCGAACCATACAAAATTCCCATGCAATACTTCTGCCATTTACTCCTCTTTCTTTTACTTTTTCAAAGGACATTAAACATGTGCAAAATCCCAACAATTTTCGTGCAAGTAAGATGAATATGCAGAATGCCCATGCATTTTGTTTCATTCTTATACATTTTATCAGATCCTAATTGACCTTTCCTTACAAATCATGAGACCTAAAGACAAAAAAAAAAGGTGATATATATGTTAGTATATATTAGTTCGCTCTTACCAAGACCTCGACAACTCCTTCCGTAGTATGGAAACCTTGCTTAGCTCGGTGTGAATGATTTTTATTATCAAACGTGTGTGTCATTGTGTGATCACGTGTCTTGGCATGTTTTTTGGGTCCCGTTCTAGTTTCTTGTATAAAATTTTTAACATAATCTTTTGTTTTTGAAAGGTTTTTTTTTTTAGAAAGCCAAAATGTTGTTTTCTTTTATAAAAGTGTGTTTTGAAAACACGCTTTTTTTTTTTTCCGCAGAAAGCTTGTTTTGAAAACACACTTTTAACATAAGTCTTTTAAAAAAAGTGAAAAAAGTGATATATATGTTAATATATATTACATCGCTCTTACCAAGGCCTCGACAACTCCTCCCGTAGTCTGGAAACCTTACATAGCTCGGTGTGAGTGATTTTCTATTATCAAATGTGTGTGTCATTGTGTAATTATGTGTCTTGGCGTATTTTTTGGTCCTGTTTCTATTTTGTTGTTTAAATTTTTTAACATAATCTTTAGTTTTTGAAAGATATCTTTTTTAGAAAGCCAAAATGTTGTTTTCTTTATAGAAGTGTGCTTTGAAAACATGCTTTCTAAAACATGCTTGCAAAAAAAGCGTGTTTTCAAAACACACTTTTAACATAAGTCTTTTAAATTTCAAAATGGACCGGATTAAAGTTAACCTTTGGCAAAAAAACAATAAATTGGTTTATTTTCGGCTTCATTAAAAAAATTTGTTTTGACCGTAATTTTATATTTTTTAGATTCGTCTTGTCGAGACAAATCAATAATCCACGAAAATTTGACGCAAAACTAACAAATGTATTTTTTTTAATACAGACAAAACGAATAAACCAAATAACCGGTTTAAACTTTTTTTTTTGAAGACACGTTTTTAAGGTGGATTATGATTAACTTAATTTTTTTGATTGATTCCGTCTTAACCAACGCGTGAAGTGCGTTTCGTAAACACGATTTCACGTATTTTGAGAATAAAGTTAAAAAACCGCATTTTAATTAATAAAGTAAAAAATAAACGTAAATTGGTTAATTGGTCTGTAATTTCAGTTCAAAGAAATTTCTTTAATTTTTCTCACATGTCTTTTGTTTTGTTTTGTTTTTTTTTTTTTTATCTTCAAATTTTCTCATATCTCATGGTAAAAATAATAACAAAAAAAAAAAACAATCCACACGCGCACACACACTCTCTCTCTCTCTCTCTCTCTCTCTCTCTCTCTCTCACACACACACACACACACACACACAAATTCGAGGTCGACGCTATCTCGTTTACTGCTGGATCACATTTTTATCAAACTGGAGTAATTGATTGATTGATCAATCATTCGTCTACGGTTTGGAAGCCTCCGCGGCTCAATCGAAAATCCATGGCAGAGACTTCGAGGTCTCAATTCACGATCACTTTAGGCCGCAGTGGTCAGGTTCGTGGTTTCATTTCAAATCTAGGTTTTTAAAAATGCTATAATTAACCAGAAACGCTTTTATATTCCAATTCGTTGTTTTTGTTGGGGCAAATGAAAGTCCAAGTAACTGTGTGCCCAAGTTGAATATAAAGGACCGATGAATTTTCTAGTTTCTGCACCGAACTCCTATGCTAGATGAGCCTCAGTAAGCCCATTTAGTTTTTGGGTTTGTGAAGCCTGATTTTGTCTAATTTTGCTCCTCGACTATTCAGGGTTAGCTCAGTTGAATAGGGTTATTACGGTATTTGATGATATAAACCCATTATAAATACTTGCTATACGCAATTAGATAGTGTATTAGGGTGGTTGATGATATAAACTCTAGGTTATAAATACTCGCTATACGCAGCTGAGGTAGCTCCCACTCCATTCGTCATTCATCACATAGTAGAAATTGGTGTGAGCCATGGTGCTATGGAATCGTGGATGTTCTCTACACAGTTGCAGAACCACACAAGAATCTATGGGTCTTGCATTCTCTGTTATTTTCTTGATTGTTTTGCCTCGTTGTGTGTTTGTTGGTTTTATAAGTCAGTTAAGTATTATTTAGATGCAGTTAATGAGCAGTTCCCTTATGGTTAAATGTTTGTGATTAAACAATGGTTATGTTGCCAGCTATAGAGGTCCTACGTTCTGTTAATGAACTCTGTAATTACTCTATATAAATTAACCCCAATGGGTTACGCCGTGTGGGAATGAGCCAGCAAGGCTTGTCCCAAAAGGTTGCAAGATTAATCGAGGTGCGTGCAAGTTGCCTGGGACACCCGGTTATAGGAAAAGAAAACACTCTATTCGAACTCTAGCGAAGGTTAGACGGATATTTGATTAGCATTAAAGATACAAAGGATTTTTAAAGTGACACTAGCTGCATTCCTCAACATCCGAAATGTTTTGAGTAAAGGGTTCCAAAATGTTGTTTTTTTTTTAATTCTAAGGAGTGAACCGAATAGGTTATTTTGTAGATTAACCATGCTCTTCTGATGCATTGATTTACAGGTTGTGAAGAGAGCAGGAGCAGTGTTAGATCGTGGTTTTTCTGATTCTCAGCCAGCGGTTGGGGGCAAGCGATCGATTAGAGATAGGCTAGGAACCAATGTTGATGGTTTCCACCCCAACAACAAACGGTGCGTTTCTCTGTTTTATTGTTTTGGTGAGATAGGTTGTAGTTTGATACTAGGTTAACTCTTCAGCTAATATCCCTGCATATATTGACACAAAGGCTCTTGCTCAAATATACACAATTGGTATTTCACAATAGGTATACACAATTGGTTCTCAGTTCTGCAATAACAACGATACTATCTTTTTACAAGTCACACTTTGCTGCTGTAATAATGGTGATACTGTAGCTTGAAAATAATGCTGGTTATGTTTGCATACCTGTAGGCTGTAGCATTGATATATTCTTGAGTTTGACACTTTGACTTACCTGGTTTAATACTTAATACCTTTTCGGCAGGCAAAGGGGAGATAGTAATAAATTGAACAATTGGAATTGTGGAGAAGGTAATAAAGTTTACTCAAACTTCCTGCAACAATACTGCATTTTTTGTACTTTGAACTGATCTTGGTGTCCTTAAATATCTATAGATGCACAGCTTTGCAAAGACGACCTCAGATTCAAACTTAGGCGGAAAAACAAGGTAGGTCGAGTGCAAAGTGATGTTCAAATGAATAAGGTGGAACTACGTGAAGCGCCTTCAAGGTCAGTTCGGCATTCCAAGACAAGTCTCAATTTGCAGCCCCGCATGCCTGAACAAAGAGATGCTAGGGATCTTGTGCCTGAGCGAAAGGGTGCAAGCATATCGGGTCAAATTCCTTATATGAGAAGTGCAGATGCCTTTCCTCGGATGGACTCGTCGAGAAATTCTTATTCACCTTGGACCTTGGATAGGATAAGGAAAAGATCTCCAGATGTTGTCTCACGTACTTCTAGAAATCTCTCGCCACAAAGGAATGATGTAGACATTATGAGAGGGCCACTAATGAGGGCTTATGATGATGCCAGAACAGAGTCATATATGAGCAGGGATATTCTTGACCGTGGAAGGTACTTCGGCACTCCATCTTATATGACAAAACCACCGATTGCTTCTGCACCTTTGAAGTCTTTCGTGTCATCGCAAGCTTTATCGTCTCAACCGAGTGGGATTGTGCATAAAAGCTCATACATGGTACAAATCTCTCTCTTTTTTCTGGTAACCGCATGGTACAAATCACGAGCCTTGATTGCATTTTTCTTTCCTCCATTTCCCCTGAAATCCAATGCTGCAGCTGCACATAGGTTTGAACCTCGTATGATTCCCTTGCGGCTCTTCAAGTAAGCACATTGGCTTGTTTCATGCATTCATTGTCTTTCTGCTATTGCCTAGTGGCATGATAGATAGTGCAACCATGTTTCTCCTTGCCTTTCTCCCTATAGACGCGTTCTTAAGTCTTAGTGGAAGTAGAAATAGTTATATCTTTGCTTGAATGAAATTCAACTAATTGGTGTTGTTCTTGGGGGGGATCCCCTACCATGTTATGTTTTATCGATCTATCCATTTCATTTGTTGGTTTTTCATTCATGTCTTGATTTTTCTTTGTTTTGTTTGCTTCTTAGGGCAATGAACATCTTACTGTGGATAGCTTATTGTGTACATTGGGCTTGGAAAGATTCTCCATCTCTTTTAAGGCTGAGGAAGTATGTGTTTATCTGTTGCGCCCTTCTTATAATGCTCTTTTAGTAGTTTTATGTTGAGAACTGTTTGAGTTTTCAGATGACTTAATCAGCTTAAGTAAGTCATGAAGAAGTATGAGTTTTCATTCATTTCGATATGTACCCAAAAAGAAAACATCTAAAACATGTCCATCACTGATACGATGGAATGGTTCTCAGCTGAGGTAGCGTAGGATATATCCATATTCAAATGTGATTGTGGTACTTCTCTAGTTCACTGCAAATAGGAAACATGGGGAAGCTAACTGGTGTAAAGTATTTAGCATTTTGGACCGAGAAGTACCTCTCACTTGGAACTAGACCACGTTTATGTACCACAATTTGGATACAATCTCACGCGGCATCAATACCATTAGTTGAGTGGGCCCCGTATTTCAAAACTTTTCCTATACATTTGTGACACATGTATGGTACCCAAACTACTGTCACTAACTAGTGTTAAGATTATGATATGTGTGCACCAAAGAAATAGAAAAGATTACAATATGGACGTAAAGAGAATTTGTCCTTTTTACCTGTTGACACATTACTTTGAGGTGGGCAGTTGTTAATGGAAAATGCTAAACATCCTTTTGGGTGATTGTGAAGGTTTAGAAAAGTGTTGACAAATCTGAAAATGTATGGAAATATTGGAAGGTAGGGAAATCGGTGGAACTTCTTTTGAACTTCAAACTTTTGTTCATTTTGTGCCCCTTCACCAATGCCAGTGGGGGGTAGTTAGCAAGACTCTTTGTTTACTCGGCGAGTCGGCGATACTATCTATGAGCAACCCTCAGCTGAAGTAAATTTTATGGGACTGCACTACTTTCCATTCTATCCCTGCTTTTCAGGCAGTCATGACAGGCATCATGCTGGCTGTGTTCACCGCATCATGTCATATGTCTTGGTCTATGCATATTTCAAGTATCTGCGACTAGCCGCCTATATTAAACAAGGACATCTTCTGTTGCCCTTCTTAAGAAAGTTGGCAAAATTAAAGTAACATAAGGTAGACAAAGGAGATTATATGTCTTCTTTCTAATTGCGCTGAACTGTGTTGCATTTGATTTTATACTACAGGTGGATATGACTGCGCTGAGGCAGATGGGAGACACTGACCTCAAACAATTGGGAATACCCATGGTATTGTTGTTCTTATGTTTCCTCTTAGTTGAAATTTGACATCTGGTTGTGACTTAGTGTGTAAATATATGCAGCTTTCTAATTTTGAAAGTATTTTTTCTTTTTATTTTTTCCCCATATTGTTTTATGAAGTTCAATTTGTGATGCTTTTTCCTTGAACTTTTAGTAAGCTAATTGTGCATTCAATTGCTATCTTGCTGATTTGATGCTTATTGTCCTCTCAATACTATTCGATAGGCATCTTAGTGCTCAATATTTATCTGTTGATACATGACTTCATTCATGTGTGGCAATTGAGTGTTGTGCCATCTTTCTCCCATATCATGAGTTATGAATTGTGAAGGCTGTGGTGACAGCATAAAAGCGGATCAACACATATGCATATAACATTCTGGGATGAGGTGCCATTTACGAACATGTACCAATTAGAATATGAGAACTTGCCCAACCTTGATGTAGTTGGAGTTAGAAGGAGGTAGTAATTGTGTTTGCCCTTTTCTTCAGTCTGATCTTGCTAGAGATGCTGAGATGGCCTTCATTGCAATATTTTCTAACGAAACTTACGTAGTATGGGCAAGGTTGTGGATGAGATTCCTTAGACAGCTTCTTTGGCAACTCTTAGAACTAGCTTATAAGTTGTTCATGAGACACTGCTATTTTCTTGCAGTAGGCATTTGGAGATCTTTTGGAATTGGCCATTTACCTCGTGTCGTTTGAATTTAAATGCGCTGTGCACATGGTACTGCTGTCTAGATCTAGAAATTGGTCTTAGAGCAACAACCAATCAAGCAATCGACACTGGGAGATCAGAAATAGAAAAGAACATGATATTGATGCAAATGGTTTATTGTGATTCAATAAACCTAGAGTTATACAATGGCTGCTTGGGTTGCCTTATATATTACACTTGCTTTCCATCACCCACCGATGTGGGATGGGTTTTCACAATATCACAAGAATTTATTCTGCTAATACAGGACATTTTGACAAGGAACTTAATGATATCATTCTGGATTGCAGGGACCAAGGAAAAAAATTCTGCTTGCCCTGCTGCCACCGCGTTCGAAGAGACCATTGTGATCAAGTTATACTTTCAAAGGCTAAGGATATCTTTGGACCTTTTTAGTGCCGTTATTGCGTGGGAAGACTTCATTCAAGAATTTCTGCATCCAATTGCTCCTACATTTCCTTCCAAGTTTGGTCTGGATCGATGCTGTGGATCAGCTTCTATGTTCGTACTTTCAAAAGTATAACTGTAAGGTTTAATACTATTGCACTGTAAAGAAGTTTTGTATTCTTTTGTATTGGGATGCATACTTGGAAAAGGATTAGCGATTTCAGAATTCGGTTCGCGTAATGGTGAAAAACCTGATAATTCGGGGTTACTCCCCTTACAAAGTATGCAAGGGAAGCTTTCTATTCTGATACTTTGTTTTTCTCTTTTCATCCCATATGCCAAGAGTTTATTTCTGCGGGAGAGATCTCAACCAGGGGTGGGTGCTGTGCACGGTGCAACTGGGTGCACAGCACCCACCCCGTTTCCGATTTCAGGGCTACAAAGCAGAATGACCTTTGAGTATTCGAGTGTTTGAGTTTGGCTCGTTGAAAGTTATTTACTTTTTTTTTTTTTTGAACTGGGAAAGTTATTTACTTTGATCTCTGCTCTAGATTACAAAGCAAATTTGACCGATATGTCGAGGAAAAATGATGATTGTGAACAAAAGACGAGACAATGCTCACAAAATAAGTTTCCTTAGTCGAATGTGCAGATTTGAACAAACATCAAGCGTAAACAAAAATGTTTCTTATTGTACTAATTTTATTTTTTTATTCTTTTTTTTTTTGGGTAAATTATTTTTTTATTCTTGATAAATGAATTTCTTTTTTGCCAATAGAAAATAGCGTAAACAGAAATGTTAATGTGAATTTTTGTCTCCACGAAATTCTAGGTAAATATGAATTATATAACCTTGTGTTCAGTCTCCACTTGAGAAAGGTTAACATGCTTGATCACGGACCCGTCTCCACTTGAGAGAGGTTAACATGCTTGTTCACGGACCTGGGGATTCAGTAGCGCATTAAGTGCAATATAGCATCCGCGCTACCGCTTGATCACTATATAACTAAAGAAGCTTAAATATATGCTAGACCTTGTTTGTTAAACTTATTTTTATCTTTACGATTTTTTTTCTTCAAATTTACTCATATTTTCAATTTCTCAGGAACCATTAGAATTATATATAAAAAAAATTCTTAATTTGGATGAAGTCCTAAAATTCAAAAGTATTTCGTCAAGGAAATGAATCTCTCCATTCATAAAAATGGACTAAAACAATCAAGTTTTCCAAATTTTTGGGTCTTTACCGACCACAATTTGATAATCTAAAATTCTAAAAACACTCGTCGTCGAGAGCATCGATCACACCAAATATTACATTGACTGGATTTATCATTTTGGAATACAATTGTCTAATACTTTAATCTATGCCACACATTTTTTAATTCAATGTGTTCTAATACAATGTGACAATCTCTCTTTTCTAACATAAATACATTTGGAAATCATGTCAACCGGTAGGGGTGTCCAGCGGATCAATTGATACGCCTAATCAGCCAAAACCGATCAAACCGAATCGTTCGTGAACTCACCCGAAGTATGTTACGGATGGATGCGGATCCCAATATTTTAGTTTTGGCGGATTCGGTTCGGGTTCGATCTGACCGATAGTTCTTCGATCCACCTGATCTGCCCAACCTGCAACCGAACCAACCCAACCGTGTCTCAGCTACGGACGGGTGCGGATGGAGAATACGACAATCCGTGACAAGTGGATCGGTTTGGGAACCGACCCGATCCGCCCAAAACCGATCCGTGGACATGCCCATCAACTGGTGTCCAAACAACAACCCGACAAACAGGGGCAGACAGAGGGGGTGCATGCAGGTCCCCAGGTTTCCACACACCTCCCAATTATCCCATTATTGGTATTATATTTTAGGTTTTATTTATACAAATTATGAAGAAAGGTCCTCTCAAAATTGTTTTATCATAATTATACAATGATAATATTTTATTGTTAATTTATGAATAGATGTGATTCGGTCCCTTGTATAACAAATCCTCCGTCCGCCACCGCCAACAAAGACACAAGAATGGGAATATCAGACTATCCAGTAGCTATTTTCCGTCCAAACAAAAAGCAGAAGTGAAGCAAGTTTCACATGGGTATGATGGATTCAATTACTCCTATTAGACCATCTCCAATCCTAACCTTTTTTTTAAACCCAATTTGAGTCAATATTTGAGTAAAAACTCATTTTGGGTATGGGCATCTCCAATGACAAAACCCCATTTTGACTCAAAAAAAGCCTTCCAATGGCAAGTGGCAACACTGTAAATATGTGATGTAAGATTTGCCTTGAGAAAAAAATGGGTAGAAGAATAGGTCAAGGCTTAGATTTCCCCAAAATGGGAAGGGAAATGGGTAAAATCCATTTTGGGTAGAGGAATGGGTATGACATTGGATATGAGATTTCTCTCTTTTTACCCCAAAAAAAAGTATAAGTGAAGAAATGGGTCAACATTGGAGATGCTCTTATAGATGCCAAATGGGTGATATACGTAATGGGAAAGCTGGAAATAAAAGCCTTTTTTAGATTAGCTAAAGCGTCACTTCAAATCTTTTCTGCCTTTGGACGATTCATATCAGTGTAAGCTCTGCTTTATCTTTATTCTATCATTATGGAATCAAAGTTTATCTTCTTGCTTTGTCTCCATTGTTCTAAAATAGCCAAACCACTAGAATCCAAGTTGAAACACAAAAACATGTCATTGCCAAGGAAGCGTCCAAATGGTATGCAAAATTCAGCAAATTTGTGGAAATGGGTGTGTTGAGAATACGGCCAAACCCACGAACACTCACGCGCAAAGAATAATCAAGAATGGAAAACAAGAAGACAAAACACATAGATTTTACGTGGTTCAAGCAACAATTGGTACATCCACGGCTCATGCCATTTCAACCGTTTGATTCCAGTGAAGGAGTACCAGTTCCATCGGCAGCTCGGCTGTTGTGCATAGCAAATATTTATATCCTAGGGTTTATATCATCAATTACAATAATTTCCCTGTTTAGGTTGGACCCCGACCCGTGGGCAAACAGCGACCCATATCGAATGAGGCTTCACAAGCCCAACAGCGTGAATTGGATTACACATTGCATTTCCCAAAAGTAGCTAGCTATGAAGCACCGATACTTCTAGAGGTTGCCGTGTCTCCATATGGGACACGGGGACACATATTGGACACGCCACGTGGTGTGTCCATTAAATTATAGCATTTTTTTAGAGGGGGACAATTGGGGGATACTGCTTGGACGGACACGTGCGTCCCACATATACTCTCTCTCTCTCTCCCTCTCTCTCTTGCTGTATATATATATATATATATATATATATATTTGTGTGTAGATATAAACGTATGTATGTATTTGTATTGGTACTTATTCGATGTATATATGTGCGTATGTACTAGTTTATATAGCAACTAGTACATAACAATGTAAATATCTTACATATCGAAAGATATCGAAAGAAAAGTGTATATCAACTGTTATTACATACATATGTGATAAATTATATAATAAATAAATAAAAAATTATTTATTTATTTATTTTTTCCGTGTCCCCCTCCGTGTCCGTGTCTATTTTTTTAGAATTCTCGTGTCCGTCTGTATCCTTGTTCATGCTACATAAGTTGCTAGTTATTGGAATTTTGGTATTTGCGATAGTAGTATTTACTGACTTGTAACTCGAATGACTTAATGTTCTTCTGATGGGAAGTTTAGGCTGTCATGTCTCTCATGAGAACAATACTGAAGTGTTAGTTTCTCTAGAAGTCAATTTTTACATAGTTTTTGTGTTTAATTATAAGGCTGATTTTAACCTAATACTATTGAATTTCAATCAAAGTTTGATGCCCTAAGAGCAAGTCCATCTGTTGGTGCCAAAAGCAAAAACCGTAAAACGGCTTCCTAAAGTGTCAGAAAGCTCTCTAGCAATGTTGCTATACCGGTTTGGTGTTATTTTGGCACTCTCTCAAATTCAGACCACCGGATTAAACGCATCTCATTTCTCGATGAAGATTCATTAGCAAAGCCAATGTTGCTGCTAAATTTGGCACCAAAGATGGCTTTGCCAATTTGTGACAACTTTGACTAACAAGTGGAGTACCACTTTACCATAACCCTGTTAGATTTTAGCTTTGGCAGCCTAAATGGGTCATGGGTGGGCTTGCTCTAACATGACAAGATAGGCCAGACTCCAGAGGTTTATGGTAGGTAGTTATGAGGGACCTAAACCTAATGGTCTTATGTTCAACTTCTGCTGGCAACGCTTGTCTAGGATACCAAAAGAAAAAGAAAAAGGATTCAAAAGCCTTTTAAGGTTAGTTTCAGGGTATGTTGGGTTGACCTCATCACTAACCCTATAGAATTTGCTGAAAAGATTATACTGACAGGTAGCAAGTTGTGATTTTTGTATTTGATTTTGTTGTATAAGCATATGTTTTGCGCATTCCCTTCATCAATTGTGCGATTAGTAACAGAAAGCAATGAGATTTAAAAGCAACATTGAAATGAAAATCTTGCTTGTGCATCTTTGATATCCCTCGTACCTTTTGGTTTGTTTTAGGCTTTTAGCATAGATGCCAAATAGTTATGCCTACCATTTCGGCTCTGTTTGGTTCAGAAATTTGTGATGGGTTTGATAGAGGGAAGGGAAGAACAGATGAAGTGGAAAGGCTACAATTCTTTTGTTTCTTTATAATTTTCCTTTTCCTCAACTTGATGCTCAAACCTCCATTTCTACTTTGCAATCTGGGCATAAAGTTGTAGCACAAAACAATAAGTCAATGGAGAGGCTCATGCATTTCCACACATTCGGAAGCAAGCAAGTGCAAGTGATAAGGTTTCACTTTTTTGATGTCCTTTCCACCTTGTGCGTAATCCTTTCACTCTTGGTACCAGTGTTCTAAAAGAAAGTCTGGAAGGCCGATTACTCGCCGCCTAGGCGCTAGAAGACCCCTCGCCGACTAGACCGACTACCCCGACTAGGCATCGAATACTTGGCCCTGGAACTAGAAGGTGCCCGACCACCTTTGGAGCGCCTAACGAGTTTTAGGTACAATTTGGTTGTTGTATACATGCATTTTCTACGAACGCTCCTTGGGAATATAACATCCTCACAAATAGTCTTATTCCTTTGCTTTCAGAGAAAAGGGAAAACATTAACATCCCAGATTCCTAATAGATGTTTGTTGAACAAGTGAGATGGGAACCTCCAAAAGAGTAGGTTCCGAAAAGAGAAAATTCCCCCCAAATAAGTACTCCCTCCATCCCCAGTTGTTCTTGCATTTTGGAAGGTGGGTTCTAATACTCGCTAGGCGCTCCCAGGGTGGCCGGGCACCTTCTAGCTTCCAGGGCTGTGTACTCGGTGCCTAGTCGGGCTAGTCGGTGAGGGCCCTTCTAGCACCTAGGCGGCGAGTACTCGGCATTCCAAACCTTCTTTTAGAAGGTCCAACTTATTAAGGGACTATTTTGACCATTCTTAACTACTGTTTAGAAGTTTCATTTGGTTTTGAAGTTTGATGCCAAAACAAATAGAATGTTTTTTTTCTTTTTTTCCAGTTTCCAAGGCACTATCTACACATTAGATAACCTAAATCTCAACTGTTGCATCATATCCAAAACTGCTCATGAGGCTGCAAAATTAGGTTTACCAGCCACCTTGCTTGTTCTCGCAGGTTTACACCCCTTCCTCTGTTGAACTCAATTTTGGATTTATTCCTTATTTTCCAAGGTCTTTGAATGTGCAGTACAGTAAAGGACATCTACAAGCAAGAATATCTTATTTGTTTATGACTTGAGCCTTGTTTTGACATTTGCCTTAATCTTCTATTCTTTATTAGCCTTATTTGATCGTTTATAATATCTTAGTACTCTGAAGTTGTTTATATAACTTTGGAATGCATATCCAGAGAAAAAAAACACCTGATATCATTATTTTAAACAAATAATTGTTCATTATATGTGAATATGTGACTTGTGTTTGCTGACTGCAGCATCAAATCTCTTCCTAAATCTTCTGCGTAATTGTTAATTGCAAAATGGTTGACAGGTGTTGTGTGCTAATAAGTAGTAGTAATAACCCACCATAAAAGACAAAATTCTAAGTGCTTTTCTAGTAACTCTGTATCCGGCCCACTAGAGCTACTAATCTGGGATCCAATTCTATCATCCACTAATGGGGGATCCAATCAAAGTCGGCCATAGCTCCCTATGGACTGCCTAACACAACAATCACTAACAAGCGGATGAGAGTCGAACTCCAGACCAAAGGCTTCAGAGGCCACGTATTCTAAGTGCTACTTTATCACCATAATGATATAACTGATTCAGTGATGATCAATTTGTTAAGTTACCAACCCTCCCAAAAGCTTAAGCTATTAGGAAATGGGCCCAACAATGTACATATCAAGCTATCTAACACCCACACTCACGTGCAACCCCATAATATATGGGGAGATACAAATTTTCAGAGAGAGAGAGCAGAAAATATGAATGGGAAAAATAGAATGCAAACATAGGACAAATGCCAATAGAGAAACTTGAACCCAAGACCTCTTGCAACCAGAACTCTGATACCATGAAAGCTACCAATGCTCCCAAAAACTTAAGCTATTAGGAAATGGGTTCAACAATATATATCAAGCTATCTAACACAATTTCCTTTTGATAACTTCGTCTCCTGACTATGGAAACAATGATCAACAGTTGAATGTGGGGCATCATAATGGAGAAAAAAAGGTGTGAAAAACGGTGGTACATAGCACTTTAAGCTCATAGGCTAACTTAGAACTCTTTCGTGCCATTACTCCCACTATAGATTAGCCTTGATGTAACATCTTTATACTTTGATATAGGTCCTTTTGGATAATGGAGTGCTGAAAAGACCATAGTTGGTGGGGAAAGGCTTGCAATCTCAGCAGCAGACATAGAACAAGGTTTGAAAATACATCTGAATTGCCATTATTGCACCAAAAGGTGCGCCAAATACGGTTATTGCACATGAAACTTCCAAAATAACAAACCCTCTTTCAAATTACTGTCCCATCTCATATATTTTGCAATCTTGGAAATTATTGTTTTGTTCAGTCAATTTTGGCATAGTTTGTTTGTGAGTGGGGGTTGTCCCCCTTTTCTTCCTCTATGAAGTGTTTCGAGCTTGTTTTCTGTCCACAAGTAAGCAAGATGCAGTGGATGGAATGCGGTTTCTGGCATTGGCAGATTTATATTGTATATGCTTACTTGCACCCACATGCATATATAAGTTGTAAATTTGTCTACCTAATATCACTTTGACTTTGAACGTTTTCAATAAAAAAGAAACAAATGGTTTTGCAATCTATCTTCTACAGTATCAAGGTTTAGTAGAAGTCGTTTTCATGCACATATTTTTTTCAGAACTCCTCGAAACTCTATTCTCTCCTTTTTCTGCCAATAAAATTTTTCAGGTGTTAGAATTTTGCTGCCAATCCATTGAGTGTTGCTAACAATATTTGCACGTGTTTGACCTATTATATTGGTTAGGACGAATTGAATACATAAATAACATATCTGTAACAAAGCTACCATTCTGTCAATAGCTTAATCTTTAGATTGGTAATGCTCTACAATATAACAGTCTTACTATTAACCCAATGGGCTAGCTCAAGTGCTAAATAGGGCTGAGTTAAGTGTCTTACAATCACATATCTCTGGTTCGATTCGACTCCCACTGATATCTTTTGGGTCACCATACCAGCAAGCAAAATATATAGCTGTGGAAGAGAGGGG